>CAWVNO010002642.1:53202-111202 GCA_963930645.1 Salticus scenicus | reverse complement strand
AGCAGTAAAAAAAAAAAATAAATCTGGAGTGACTCCACTCGACTTCACGAACATTGAGTAATTAACAGTTTTGTAGATAAAGTAAAGAAAGACGAGTTGCTAAACAAACAAAAGAGAGAGAATCATAATAGAGTGTTTGAGTATTTTTCTCCATATATTACTGTGGGAAGTTCCTTGCACAGCCTACAGATGGCGCTGCCTCGGATGCGTATCATTGAACGAGATGACAAACGGAGGAGTTGAGATCTGGCTGCAGTGGAGATCGGTTGAGACCTTCAGCGCGTAGGCTGACAGGCTCATTTTTCTGCTAATTAGAGCTTGTTGTGCTCTGTATAAGTGTGTAGAGCCATGGAGAGCTCTATACCATAATCTCACTTATTAGAAATAGTACGCGTAGGTACTAATGTGAATTGTAGAGCGAGTCAGTGCTCATATATGATACTTTCTGTTAGTCCTAGTAATGAAGAGAGCTTGTTATGTGTATTAGGCCTCGAAACCAGCAAATGTTATTGATGGAAACCCTGCTATTATTATCATTTTATCTTTGTGTAAACTGTGTTGTGAACGTAATAAATGTTTTTAGTTATCTTAATCGCACCTCTTCATTGCCCCACCCCTAGACGCCCAGCTAATATACTACAAGTGGGGACTCTGCCGCGATATTACCACCAACAAGTTAAAAAAAGGTAACTGTTATTGTTATATATTTATCATTGTGTTTGATAGTGGATAATAATGATTAATGCATATATTGAGCAAAAAGAGTTTGAGTTACTATTTTGAATTAGAAATTAATGGTGAAATACTTTTGAGAACACTTTTGGTTTCAATGTGTGATGAAATAAAATAAATAATATAACTTGAGAAGAATGAATAAAAATAAGAATTATGATTGAAAAAAATATTCTGAGTAATCTTTTATAATTTTGCTTATTACTGTTTGCAATAATATTTTAACAATATTATAACAATATTATTTTAAAACGAAAGTGATAACAATTATTAAATAGAGAACAATAACAATAATGGTGATATTATATGAAATATGTGTAATAATTAAGAAATGTATAAGATGATCTAAGTATTCTGTTGTATATTACAAATTGTTCTGCATGTGGTTATTTAAAAATCATGATAATTTTGATTTGAGAACAAAAACCATAGAATCATTTTTTGAGAAAATTGTTCTCATATTATTTTGTTTCTATTTAAGTATGATATTAATTTGGTAGAAGTATTGAAATATTTTTTGGTATAAGTAATTATTTAGAGTTATAATGGCCCAAAACGTGTTACAAGGCATTAGAAAAGCAGATTTAAGAACAATTGCTGAAGAATTAGGCCTAACTGTTCCGGCGGAAGCGAAGGTACTTGAAATCAAAACTTTAATTGAGAGTTCTGATATTTATAAAAATGATTTAGAATTTGTTAGAGGTGTTATTAAAATGTTACTAGAAGAACAAAAGTTGAAATCTGTAGAAGAACAAACCAAAATTGAGATAGAAAGAATTAAATTATCCCAGTTAGAAAAAGAAATAGAGTTACAGAATTTAAAGTTACAGGCTGCAGCAAATAATTCTAGTAATAATGTTGAGCAATCAAATTCAGAAACTACTTCACAATCATTAGAAAATTTAATTAGAAGTATTCGAACATTAACCATTTCAGTACCTGAGAAACCGGAAGCTTTGCACTTATTTTTTCAATCCCTTGAAAAAGCATTCGTTTCTAAAAATGTACCCCCTAAATTTAAATCGGAAATATTGATTAATTTATTGGGAGATAAATGTAATCAGGTTCTTGCGTACGTAACCTCCGAAGAAATTAACGATTATGAAAAAGTTAAGGAATTAATTTTAAGACAGTTCCAACCAACGCCGCGTGAATGTTTAAGTAATTTTAAAAATGCGTTGCGTAATCCGTCAGAATCTCATGTCCAATTCGCTTCGCGTCTAAGCGCTTCTTTTGATTACTATTGTAGATTGAGAGGGGTTAACGATGTTAAGGAATTGTGTGATCTTATAGTTTCCGATAAAATATATGAAACGTTGGATTCTAGAACTAAGGAACATATTAGTGTTCGAGAAGGTCAAAATTGGTTTAAACCCAACGAGTTAGGTCGAGAGTGTGATTTATTCTACTCTTCTAGAGGTAAATCGTTAATTGAAACTAATAATAGTACGCGAAACGAAAGTTCAGAGAATAAGCGGTTTGTAACAAAAATTCCTTTTAGAAAGACACATTATAATAATAAAGATCCCATAATACGTAATTCGGTATCTAATCAAACTCACGAAAAGCATGAAAGAATGTGTTATATTTGTGGTGCAAAAGGGAAAACATTTCATTTCGCGCGAGTGTGTCCTAAACGTATTTCAGAGAAAAGAGAATTCCGTGAAAATCTTCCTACGAATTCAGTAGTTCAATCCGAAACAAGTCCGATTAACCTAATTGTTAATGAGCTCGAATATGTTGATATTTTAGTGGATGATATTCCACTTAAAGGGTTAAAAGATTCTGGTTCTTCGATTCTAATTGTAAATAAAAATAGCATTCCACAGACTAAAAATGTTATTTCTTCAACCACTCTAGTTAGCTGCTTTAATGAAAAGAAAGATGCAAATCTGACTGAATTTAAAATATCTTTACCTAATCATGATTCAATAAACATAATCGGTGCTTTATGCAACAATTTGACATGCGACGTAATTCTGCCTAATAATATCTTTCATATTTTGAAACAACAAAATAAAGAGGAAGCAGATGTTTCGAGTTCCAGCGTAGGGGGGAAAGATAGTCTTCTAAATTCGGGGGAAAGCAATTTCGATGAAGCAAATGAGTGTTCTTTTCCTGTATTCGATCGAAAGGAAAATGAAATAGATTCTTTTTTTTCAAGTATGTGCAATTTTTCAGAAGAAGAAAAATTCGATGTCAGTTATATTTTAGATAAGTCGTTAAAAGAGAAATTAAGCGAATTAATAAAAAGTTATAAGCCAGTTAAAACAAAAAGTACTGATTTAAAAATGTCCATTATTTTATCTGATGATATACCAGTGTGTTCACGCTCTCGCAGATTATCATTTGTAGAGAAATCAGAGGTGGATAGACAAATTGACCAATGGTTAAAGGATGGTATAATTAGAGAAAGTACATCAAATTATGCTTCGCCAATAGTGGTGTGTAGGAAAAAAGATGGAGGAATAAGGTTATGCTGTGATTATCGTGCTTTAAATAAGAAAATAATTAAAGATAAATACCCGTTGCCAAATATTGAAGATTTATTTGATAGATTAGGGGAGGGTAAAGTTTTTTCGACACTAGATTTAAAGAATGCGTTTTTACAAGTTGATGTAGAGGAAAAAAGTAGGAAATATACAGCTTTTGTGACCGATAATGCCCAGTATGAGTTTCTAAAAGTTCCCTATGGATTATGTAATAGTCCCTTAGTATTTCAAAGATATGTAAATTATGTGTTTAAAGACTTATTAAAAGATGGTACTGTAATTATTTATTTAGATGATATAATTATTCCATCTAAAGATGAGAATGAAGGGTTAGATAAATTAAAACGTGTGTTAGAAACGGCATCAAAATTTGGTCTAGAGTTAAATTTAAAGAAATGTCAGTTTTTGAAACGTAAGATCGATTTCTTAGGTCACATAATTGAGAATGGCACGATTAAACCCTCAGTAGAAAAAACTCTCGCAGTACAAAATTTCCCAGAACCCCGTAATGCTAGGGAAGTGCAGAGTTTCTTAGGTTTAACGGGTTACTTTAGAAAATTTATTCGTTCATATGCCAACATAGCAAGACCACTCAGTGACTTATTACGTGCTTCCACTCCATTTAAATTCGAGCAAGAGCAGAAATTAGCTTTTCAAAAGCTTAAAGACATTTTATCTAATGCGCCTGTCTTACACCTTTTTAAGCAAGGCTATAAGTTAGAAGTTCATACAGATGCATCTAAATTAGGATTCGGTGCAATCCTATTACAACAAGATGACGATGGACAGTACTATCCAATCCATTATATGAGTAAAAAGACCTCTGTACAAGAAGAAAAATACTGTAGTTATGAGTTAGAAGTGTTAGCGATAGTAGAAGCCCTTAAAAAATTTAGGAACTATTTGTTAGGTAGTAAATTTAAAATTTATACTGACTGTCAAGCGTTCACTAAAACTTTAGATAAACGTGAATTGACACCTAAGGTAGCCAGGTGGTCTTTCCTGCTACAGGAATTCGACTACGAAGTAGAACACCGTCCTGGTAAACAAATGCAGCATGTTGACGCTCTTAGCAGACACCCTGTAATGGCTGTAAATACTGATACCCTTACTCATCGTATTGCTACTGCTCAAGAAAATGATGAGTTTATCAATACTATGAAATCTCTTTTACAACAAAACCAAAATGACGAATATGTGTTAAAAAATAATGTTTTATATAAAGTGTTAAATGATAGGGATGTACTAATTGTCCCAGAGATCATGCAACTTGAGGTCGTAAAGAAATGTCATGCCTTAGGACATTTTTCGGCTAATAAAACTGAAGAGCTAGTAAAAAGAGACTACTATTTTTCTAATATGAAAAAATGCGTAGATAACGTTGTAAAAAGTTGCGTAGAATGTATTCTCGTAAATAAGAAACAGGGAAAAGGAGAAGGTTTTTTGAACCCTATCCCTAAAGGGGACATACCATTATCCACGTATCACATCGATTTTGTGGGTCCGTTGCCGACCACTAATAAAAACTACAATCACATTTTTACAGTAATCGACGGATTTAGTAAATTTTCGTGGCTATATCCAGTCAAATCAACTTCTTCAGCAGACGCCTTGCAAAAATTAAAACAGCAAGCTGCTATTTTTGGTAATCCCGCAAGAATAATATCCGATCGTGGACCTGCGTTCATATCTAAGGAGTTTGCAGATTACTGTAAATCAGAGGGAATCGAACATGACACCATCACAACTGGAATCCCACGAGGGAATGGTCAAATTGAGAGACTTCATCGAACAATCATTCCTGTATTATCCAAGTTATGTATAAATGACCCTAACAAGTGGTACAAGTTTGTTGAGGCTGTTCAGAGAACTATTAATTCCACCACATCGAGAAGTACCAAAAGAACTCCTTTTGAACTACTCACTGGAGTAACAATGAGAAAGAAAGAAGATAAGAGAATACTAGAACTTCTCGAAGAGGAAAGGATAAATTCCATGCTTGATAATCTTAACACCATTCGTGAAGAAGCAAGAAAAAACATTCTTAAGATTCAAGAAGAAAATCGCCGATGTTACAACAAGAAGAGAAAGAAAGCCCATGTATATAAAATTAATGATCTAGTTGCCATCCAGCGAACTCAGTTTGGAACCGGCATGAAACTAAGACCAAAATTCTTAGGTCCTTATAAAGTTGTGCGAGTAAAGAACAAAGACAGATATGAAGTCGAGAAGATAGGCGATCACGAAGGACCTATACATACTAGTACTTCTGCAGACCATATGAAATTATGGTCCACAAACTAAATAGACTGAACTAAATGGACTGATAAACATTACAGAAAAAGTTAACTGTGAATTTTTATGTACATAATTTTTTTTAATGTCTGTTTCTCTTTTTTGTTTTTTTTTCTTTTAATTGTATTTTGCAGATATCCTTTAGTATCCCAGGTTGGTTTACGGTGAGGTCACCGCAACATCAGAATGGCAGAGCGTTGTGGGAAGTTCCTTGCACAGCCTACAGATGGCGCTGCCTCGGATGCGTATCATTGAACGAGATGACAAACGGAGGAGTTGAGATCTGGCTGCAGTGGAGATCGGTTGAGACCTTCAGCGCGTAGGCTGACAGGCTCATTTTTCTGCTAATTAGAGCTTGTTGTGCTCTGTATAAGTGTGTAGAGCCATGGAGAGCTCTATACCATAATCTCACTTATTAGAAATAGTACGCGTAGGTACTAATGTGAATTGTAGAGCGAGTCAGTGCTCATATATGATACTTTCTGTTAGTCCTAGTAATGAAGAGAGCTTGTTATGTGTATTAGGCCTCGAAACCAGCAAATGTTATTGATGGAAACCCTGCTATTATTATCATTTTATCTTTGTGTAAACTGTGTTGTGAACGTAATAAATGTTTTTAGTTATCTTAATCGCACCTCTTCATTGCCCCACCCCTAGACGCCCAGCTAATATACTACATTACTATTACACGATGTTTTATTTAACGTTACTGAACTTTGAGCCCATAGATCACAATGATAAAGAATTTTTCGTTGTGTTCCTGTAAAAACCAATAAATGCTAGATTCACCAAAATGCTTATAGTTAGTGCAACAGTGATTTATATTATTCATATAAATTTTCAGCTCAATTAAATGAGGCGTTTAGATGCTATCGCACTTTTAAAAATTTGGTCCCATAGATAGGCATAATGATAAAGAATTTTTCTTTGTGTCCCTGTAAAAAATCTGTAAGTGCTAGATTCAATCTATACAGTTGGTGCAACTGTGACCTATAACGTGTATACAAATTTTTTGCTCAAATTAATAAGGTGTTTAGACACTATCACACTTTTAAAAATTTGGCCTATTTAGACACTATCACACTTTTAAAAATTTGGCTCCATAGGCCAAAATGATAAAGAATTTTTCTTTGTGCCCCTTTAAAAAAACTGAAAGTGCTAAATTCACCAAAATCTACACAGTTGGTGCAACTGTGACCTGTAACATGTGCAGGGGTCTGTCCAGAGGCAAATCTGGGTCCTTTAAAGGACCCTTCATAAAATTATTTATCCTAAAACAGGACCCTTCACAAAATTATTTATCTTAAAACAGGACCCTTCACAAAATTATTTATCCTAAAACAGGACCCTTCACAAAATTATTTATCCTAAAACAGGACCCTTCACAAAATTATTTATCTTAAAACAAGACACTTCACAAAATTATTTATCCTAAAACAGGACCCTTCACAAAATTATTTATCCTAAAACAAGACCCTTCACAAAATTATTTATCCTAAAACAGGACACTTCACAAAATTTTTTATCCTAAAAAATAGACCTTTGATAAATCTATCAGGGGTGATTGTGACTCAAAGGTAAAAACCCTGAAAATTAGACCCTCAAATGAGAAACCCCCCAAAATATCAAATAATACTCAAACTATTTAGGCCAGAAGCCCTCAATTCTTTTACATTTCATTCACACATCACCTCGATAACAAATGAACAACCAATGAAAACAAAAAATAACTTTATAGGAAATATGAAAATACAGATTGTTACAGTAAAAACCCTGAAATCAGGGGTAAACCCTGAACACAAACACACCTGTCTATTTCATTTTTAAAACTAATCTTCCATGGAACGAACAGGCTGCCTATGAAAAATCAGATGTTTTGCTGTATTTCCCCGAAAAGCTGATATTCAATTTCTAATTTATTAAGGGCTTCTATGCATATATTTAAGTTTAGTTCTATAAAAATGAACTGTCATTGTCTAAAATGAAACTTTAATTATAATTTTATTTTGAAAAATTACATTTTTCACAAAAAGAGGGCCCTAGCCAAAAAGTTTGGAAGAACTTTATTTTCACACAAAATTTAAATTCATAAAAATATATGTAGAGTTTTTCACAACTTCACAAAAACAGGACCCTGTCCAAAAAGTCTGGACAGACCCCTGATGTGTAAATTTTTTTTTTGTTCAGATTAATAAAGCGTTTAGATGCTATCGCACTTTTAAAAAATTGGCCCCATAGGCCACAATGATAAAGAATTTTTCCTGGTGTCCCTGTAAAAAAAAAAAAAAAAAAAATGGAAGTGCTAGATTCACCTAATTCACTAGGGTTCGTACTATGGTGAATTACAATATACGTACCAACTTTCAGCTTATTCGAACAAAGCGTTTAGACGCTAGCGTGTTCACTCACAGACATACATACATCATCGTAAAAATAGTGAAAATGGACTCAGGGGACCTCGAAACGTATAGAAACATGAAAATCTCAAATTCGGATTTTTGACATGATTAGAACACTTTCCTCACTATAGTGTTCGGAAAGTAAAAAACAGAGTAATTAAAATAATATAATAGCTAATTTTTCCAAATTTTAAAGTAAAATGGGCAAATGCAGTTCGTAGAAAAAAAGAGAGCTGTAAAAATTTTAAACTTTTATCATACTATCTCAGAATGATCCACATAAGCATTCGAATCTAAAATATTTAAATGAAATATGCAGGTGAACATTATATATATGTATTCTTTTTGCGAGATAGTCCATAACGAGCAATTTTTTTTTTTTTTTTTTTTTTTTTTTTTTTTTTTTAAATCTTTAATGTTCAGTAGTTTTGTATTGGAACCAAACTTTTACCATTTTTCATGCAACAGTATTTTAATTAATTTTTCTTCCTTGTTTTAATAGATTTTTAAACTTTTAATACTTTTCTGTTCGGTATGTAGCAATTACTCTGAAATTTAACAAATTATCTTTTAGACGAAGTCAGTACTTAGTTTTTTCACCTGATAAAAGAGCAACGCTATTATTTTGATTTAAAACGACTGTTGCATGTTTTTGCAATTTATAGTATTTAGTTACAAAGTTAGTTATTAATAAAATTAATTATAATTTCAGTTTAATGAGATTAACATAGATATTTCAAATTAAAATTTTCTCATAAATTAAAAATTATTATTATTATTATTATTATTATTACTTTCTTCTATCTTCAATAGAAGAAAGTATTGGATTCGTAAAAATTTTCGATTTCGGGTTTTTGATGGATTTACACGTTTTGACAGCTGTAGAACACGATTTTACCATTTTTAGAAAATGTCTGTCTGTCTGTGTGTGTGTGACAAAATTTTGTGGCAACTGTATCTCTGGAACTACTGCACAGAATTTCATACAAATTGGTATGTAGTTGCACCTTGACATAAATTAGTGCCTATCAACTTTTGGAAAAATCGTCTTACAGGTTGCGTTGCCATCCAGCTTTTTCTAAATTTTTAACAGGGTGATATAGGGCAAAAATTTTCAAGATGGGTATCTTTTGAAAGGTCTCGTCAGTACCTTTAAAACGAATGGTTGAACTATAAATCTGTGATAATTTAAAACAAAGTTATCGATTTTTTTTACTTTTTACGAAAAAAAAAAACTTAGAATTTTTTTTTTTTTTTTCTCCCCTTAATTTTATCAAACTCCCACGGTTTCCGTGTTCTGACAAACTTAAACTAATTTTTGCTTTTTTCCCCTAATTTTGGCAAAGTCCTACGGTTTCCGTGTCTTGACAAACTTTAACATATTTTTGCATTTTTCCCCTAATTTTGTCAGTCCAGCGGTTTCCGTGTTTTGACAAACTTTAACAAATTTTCGCATTTTACCCAAAATTTTGTCAAAGTCCCACTTTTTTTTTTTTTTTTTTTTTTTTTAATCTCTCCTTTTAATTCTATTAAACTCCCACGGTTTCCGTGTTCTGACAAACTTAAACAAATTTTTGCAATTTTCCCCCAATTTTGTCAAAGTCCCACGGTTTCCGTGTTTTGACAAACTTAGAATAATTTTCACATTTTACCCAAAATTTTGTCAAAGTCCCACTTTTTTTTTTTAATTATTGTTACTGAGTGAATTTGTATAGGAAAATATAGAAGAAAGTCTCGTGGTGGCCACAACATACTAGTTATTATTATTATTATTTTTTTATGCATACTTATGATCAGTTAGTATCGTAAAAGTGTCGTAGACATTTTTACTTTCTTCTATATCCAATAGAAGAAAGTATTGGATTCGGAAAAATTTTCGACCTCGGGTTTCTGATGGATTTACACGTTTTGAGAGCTGTAGAACGCAATTTGACCATTTTTAGAAAATGTCTGTCTGTCTGTCTGTGTGTGTGTATGACAAAATTTTGTGGCAACTGTATCGCAGGAACTACTGCACATAATTTCATACAAATTGGTATGTAGTTGCACCTTAACATAAATTAGTGTCTATCAACTTTTGGTAAAAATCGTCTTACAGGTTGCGTTGCCATCCCGCTTTTTCTAAATTTTTAACATGGTGATATAGGACAAAATTTTGTATAAATGTGCATAAAGAGAATTATTTTTTCATAATCATTATGTAAATTAAAAGAATTATTTGCAATAGAAGTCAACTGGGAAAAAAAAAAAAAAGTGTATGTAGGAGCCTTGCCTCCCCCCCCCCAGGGGGGAAGTCGCCCTTGAAGGGAGTAAATTTTCATGATGGGTATCTTTCAAAAGGACTCACCAATACTTTTAAAACGAATGGTTGAACCATCAATCTGCGATAATTTAAAATAAAGTTATTGATTTTTTTTCATCTTTAACAAAAAGATTTTTTTTTTTTTTTTTTTTTTAATGTAATATTGAGAATAAAATTGACTTTTTTTGGATATTTAGTATTATACTACTTCTCTAATATGGAAATCGTCTGCATTATCATGGAAGATAACTTTTTAAGTAATAATTTTAATAAATTATTTTTACTGAGTAAATTTGTACAGAAAAATGTAGAAGAAAGTCATATGGTGGCCACAACATACTAGTTTAAAATTAGTTTAGTAATTTTCAAAAGAAATTAGCAATAAACTTTAAAAGGTTGATCCATAGATATCATAATATATATAGATCTATCATCCCATGTTAACAAGCAAAAATTTTTCATGCCGAAAAAAAGTTCTAAAATCAGTCATTAGAGAGTATTGAAAAAAAGAAAAATGAATTTGAAACTGTATCTGGAGTTTTTCATTCACCTTTAGAAAATAAATTATTCACAAATTTTATTTACTAAATTATCCGTGCTTATTTCTGTGTGTGATTTACTCGGGGAAAAGCAGCCATTCGAGTGACTTTTCCCGAGAAAAAAGGTATCACTTTTTCCCTCTCACTGATCAATCTATGCCTTATTACTATATCTATAGTTAGATCGGTGAAAAAAAAAAATTGTTTTTTTTTTTTAATTTTTTTACTGGTTCCCTTTCGCAACGAGATGCTTAAAAAAGTTATAAAAATTAAAAATAATTCTTTTAGATTGTTTTCTATCACCTGACATCCTAAAATATATATATAAAAAAGACAAAGAAAACGGGTAAAAGCAACAAGTACGACGAGCATTGGAAATTCTAACCACAGACCTCGCACCTAAAAAAAGAATTCCATCAGTCGGTCACATGATCCATTTCCATAGTTACGGTGCTCTGCTGGGTGAAAAAAAAACTCATCGGCCTATTTCTTTTACAAGGAGTATAATACATTTACATATCTATACCCAAATACGGGGATTAAAATCGGGAAATAATTTTCCTCGATTTTCAATATTTTTTTTACAAAAAATCAACATAAGAAATCGTTGCCTTGCTTCCACAGACAGTCAGTGACGTCACACTTCGCTTGCGTATTGTATTGTATAATATTTATGAGTTACAAAAAGGTAAATAAGAAAAGAAATAAAATGCGAAAATTTCGCACAGGTTTGCTAATTTTCTTATAAAATGATCTCATAATTTTAAATATTTTAAAGATGGAAACAGCTGTAGTTATAAAAAGGAAAGGAATATGGCTAAGTCAGAAAAATAAATAAATTTGATAAGGTATATCCCCACAACTGGATTTAGCGATTTTTTTTTTTTGGCGCCGTTTTGAAAGATAACGATGTCGTTCTGGATTCTTTTCAATAAAATATGGCAATCTGCATGCTTTTATTTTATATTTATGACTAGCCGCCTTCGGCGATCAGCAGGTTCGCGATCCTCGAAAAATCCGAATTGATGAAACTCCCGTTCGGTGGCGACTGCGGCACCTTTTCCCGTTTCAGGTCTTACAACAGGTTATTGACATATAGTGAAAATAACTTTATTGAAAAATTTAATCGCAGTAAATTCCCTTTCGGTAGCGCCTGGGGCGCCTTCTTCCAGTTTCAATATCTGAAACAGCCTTTTCGCTCACCGTGCTACGATCTTTCAAAATTCTGACTTTAGCAAAGTCCATCTCAGTGGCGCCTGCGGCGCCTTATCCCTGTTTTAGAACTTACAACAGCTTCCACGCTCACACCGCAAATAGATTTGAAAATTTAAACTGTACCAAATTTTCGCTCTTTACCTTTCATGATTTGAAATAACCTGTTCGCTCACTATATAAAGGACCTTGAAAATTCTGATCGTGGCAAATCCGCAACCCGGTGGGGCCTACGGTCTCCCAATCTTCTCCCTATAAGTAATTTACTTATAATCAGAATCGGAGATGTTGAATTATTAAAATGTCAAAGCGCCCTCTGGCGACAGAGATTTGCAATATGTACTCCTCAATTTCAGTTTAAAAGACTTTTAAAATGATATTTTACCTATGAAATTATGTTAATTAGAAGCTGAGATACAAAGATAATATAAGCATTGTTCTAACAAATTTTGTGTCTGATTTTTTCGTGGTTTTTCTTTGAAACTTGAATTTTAAAAATCCTGTATGCGTTTTAAAAATCCTTAAAATTATGGAGGAGAAAGACTTATGGTGGCCCCATCATACTGGTTTTAAATTTGGCCTCGCAACTAGAGCTGGGCGATATCAGAAATTAAATATTGCGATATATCACCAAGTTAATATCGATATTAATGATATATTGCGATATTTCTTTCAAGAAAAGGAAAATAGACAGTTGTTACTTTTTAAAGACAAATGAACACCAATTTTAATGTTTTCAAGCGTGGACTGTTTTCTGTATATTTTCAGGTAGGTATATTACTTTCATACCTTTTTCATAAAATATTAATAATAATTAAAACAAAAAACTGCATAAAGAGTGAATCAATGTTTTGTATTTATTTTGATATATATCATTGCTTTTAAGTATACACTGAGAATTATATATATATATATATATATATATATATATATACCGCCTTCCTCTAGAATGAAAAGGCCATTTTCTAACTAGAAATACAGATTTCCGACTTATGCGCATAAGGCACGCCAATAAATTGAATAGACGAAATGATCGAGAATTTCTAGTTTACATATTTCTAGATGGTGAAACAATATTCTGAATCTTTTGAATTGCGAGAAATTCGCGCTTATTTTCTAGAATTGAGTAATAAACCAAGATTACAGTTGCTGAAACTCGCCTCTTGTAGTCTCAATTATTTACAGAGATTTTTAAATAACTTTGCTCTCGATAATATAGGTAAACGCTCTAGAACTCTAATAGGGGCTTCTAGAACTCGCTTTCCAAGGGGATTAGAATTTATAAGAACGACATGGAACTATTTTTTCTAGAGCCACAATTTAGATTCTAGATGTCAGTTGCAGAATTTTTTCTCAGCGTACTTGTGTATAATTTGTCTTCCATTCTTCCGATTTTCACCTTTAATTATTTAAAAATAACATTTTAACAGAGTTAATATATGATATGGGTTTTATTTACGCAGTATATCATAAAAATTCATAATTTATAATAAAGATAAAAGCTTAAAAAAAATGAAACTGTCTTAGAATGTAGGTGATTAATAAAATTTTTCGCAGAAATCATCCTTATAATATATATAAATCAATATCAATGATTCACTCATATGCAGAATTTTTTTTTAAACTAAATATTACTATGCGTTCTGCGCCTAATTTCCATTCCTAAGTATAAAGAAAACTTATTTACTAGTAGTCATGACATGACAGTCGTTGATGGCTGTAATTAAAATAATTTCAGTGAATAAGAAACGCACATTATATATGTATATATATATATGTTACCGTTAAAACGCGAAATCCGTTAATCTGCGGATTACCTAGCTAATCTGCAGATTAACTAAAATGACCCGTTAAAGTGCAGAATAAAGAGTTTTCCGCATTTTAACTAGGTAATCTGCAGATTAACGGTTTCAGTATCGTTAAAGTTCAAATTTTTGTTTCGAGCCTTAGTTTTTTTTTACATTCACCATGACGTCAAACAGCCATGTGATACAGATACGCGAATGACCTTCAAACATAACTAAAACTTTTACCCCTTCACTTCCGCTACGCTATGATGATAAACCGATAAACGGCAAACGCAAAATGTGGAGGATTTAAGCCATGATTATTAGGTTTATTATTATGACTAACACAAAATTTAACGTAACAAGTAAGTTATAATTGTTTTAATTTTGATTTTATTTCTATCTTTTTTAATTCTGTCAATATAAGTTTGATAAGGGTCTGTATTTTATTAATGAAATTTAATCTTAATTAAAATCTGTCTCTCGTGAAACTCCATTTTGATTTATGAATATTAGATTTACATTACAGTAATTATTTCCTTCCGAACTAAAACTATTAAACCATAACTTTTTTAAACTAATTTATTTTAAAATTGATTTAAATTACTATTACTTACTGAAAAAAAAAGATATATTAATTATTAACTTTGAAAAATATTATGGCTTTTAATAAATACTTAATATGAAATTTTTGTACATTTTTTAGCATTTCATTACATTTTTTTTTTCTTTTTCTCTTTCAGTTTCAAGTTTCCTGTGTATATTTTATATATCATGATTATATTTTTATTTATTTATTTAATTTTTATTTTGTTCGCTTTTTCAGATAATTTCGTTGTAGTTTATCACATAAAAAGTGTTAATAAAGGTTTTTTTTTTTTTTTTTTTGTAAAATTAATATATTTGCTAAACTTGTGCAGTTATATGTATACTGCAAAATATAGTTTAATAAAGCATTGAAAACTGTCATTTTAATTTTCATGCAGTCTAAAAAATGTTAAAGCAGTTTTAATTATTTGAAGTACTTCTTAAATAATGCTTCTGATTTGTCTAATTTAATATTTCTTGTAATATTTTATATAATTTAATATTTCTAGTATTTAAATAGTAATAGCAATATAAGTTGTTAATAAAACTTTTTATTTTTATTATTATTATTATTATTTTTTTTTTAATTGTTAAATATTTTTATTTTGAAAAGAAATCGTTACTGTATTACAATTCTAACATTCATTTATAAAATAGAATTTATTGAAAGCTATTAAAGCTATTATATTTCATATTAAAAATGCATAACATCTTCAAACTTATATTGACAGAATAAAAAAGATGAAATAAATAAAAAATAAAACAAATATAACTTTAAAAGATATAAAAATTAAAAACACATACAGATTAAAATAAGTAAAGAAAGAAATAAAAAAGAAAAGAAAACTATTACTTTCTTCTATCTTCAATAGAAGAAAGTATTGGATTCGTAAAAATTTTCGATTTCGGGTTTTTGATGGATTTACACGTTTTGAGAGATGTAGAACACGATTTTACCATTTTTAGAAAATGTCTGTCTGTCTGTCTGTCTGTCTGTGTGTGTGTGTGTGACAAAATTTTGTGGCAACTGTATCTCTGGAACTACTGCACAGAATTTCATACAAATTGGTATGTAGTTGCACCTTGACATAAATTAGTGCCTATCAACTTTTGGTAAAAATCGTCTTACAGGTTGCGTTGCCATCCCGCTTTTTCTAAATTTTCAACAGGATGATAAAGGCAAAAATTTTCAAGATGGGTATCTTTCGAAAGGTCTCGTCAGTACCTATAAAACGAATGGTTGAACTATAAATCTGTGATAATTTAAAACAAAGTTATCGATTTTTTTACTTTTTACGAAAAAAAAACTTAGAAAAAAAAATCTTTTTTTCTTTTTTTCTCCCCTTAATTTTATCAAACTCCCACGGTTTCCGTGTTCTGACAAACTTAAACTAATTTTTGCTTTTTTCCCCTAATTTTGTCAAAGTCCTACGGTTTCCGTGTCTTGACAAACTTTAAAATATTTTTGCATTTTTCCACTAATTTTGTCAAAGTTTCACGGTTTCCGTGTTTTGACAAACTTTGACAAAATTTTGGGTAAAATGTGAAAATTATTCTAAATTTGTCAAAACACGGAAACCGTGGGACTTTGACAAAATTGGGGGGAAAATGCAAAAATTTGTTTAAGTTTGTCAGAACACGGAAACCGTGGGAGTTTGATAGAATTAAGGGGAGAGGGAAAAATAAAAAAAAAATAAAAAAAAAGTTGGACTTTGACAAAATTTTGGGTAAAATGTAAAAATTTGTTTAAGTCCCACTTTTTTTTTTTTTTTTCCTCTTCCCTTAATTCTATCAAACTCCCACGGTTTCCGTGTTCTGACAAACTTAAACTAATTTTTGCTTTTTTCCCCTAATTTTGTCAAAGTCCCACGGTTTCCGTGTTTTGACAAACTTAGAATAATTTTCATATTTTACCCAAAATTTTGTCCCACTTTTTTTTTTTTTTTTTTTAAATTATTGTTGCTGAGTGAATTTGTATAGGAAAAGATAGAAGAAAGTCATGTGGTGGCCACAACATACTAGTTTTTTTTTTTTTTTTTTTTTTTTTTTTTGCGAATGAAAACACAAATACAACACAGCTTGCTGTAAAATTACAACACCACATATCTTATTTTCACTTTAACTAGTGCCTATTAGGTAATGTGCAGATTATCTAGGTAATTCGCAGATTACCTAGGTAATTTGAGAAATAAAACAATTTTCCTCACTTTAACGGATCACCCTAGTTAATGTGCAGATTACCTAGCTAATCTGCAGATTAACTGATTTCTGCACTTTAGCGGTAACATATGTTACATATATATATATATATATATATATATAGAGAGAGAGAGAGAGAGAGAGAAAAGAAATATGTTGTTTATAAACTTTCTTCAGTATTGTCATAGAATAATCTTTCTCGGTTGTAGAGTAATATTTTTAATTTGAAATCCTCATAACTCATAAGTATTCTAAAGGTCATTTACTTGCCGTTTTTATTTTTGCATTTACTTACCATACAATTATATATATTTAAAAAAATATATATATATATATTATTCAATATATATTTAAATATATATTGAGTTCATATTTGGTAACAGTTTTATAACAATTCGAAATTTTATTATATATGTATATATATATATATACTAGCTGTTACCCGCGACTTCGTTCACGTGAAAATTTTGATGTGTATGTGTGGGAACTGACGGTTTGATCATAATATGTAATGAAATGAAACCTTATCATTGTGGTGCTGTGCAAAACAGAGTCTGATAAAGTACACTCAAAAAAATTTGTATAAAATGCCAAAATAAATAAATAAAAAGTTATCACCAACATGGCAATAAAAATTTAAAATTCGTCCATAGGGAATCTGTACTGAAACAGTACTGCGTTGTGGAAGTATAAAAACTGGGTCGTCAATTATGAATTTTATTTCGAAACCTTTCTTTGTATGATTTTAGTTCACTATTGCACAATATTAATCTGGTTCTAATAATAATTTGGTGACTGGTTAATTAAAATTTTAACTATGTGGTGAAATTTATATAATATTTATAAGTTTCAAAGTTTTTTTTTTTTTTTTTTTTTACAAATAAATGATTTTTTTTTTCCATTTCCCGGCGAATTGTTGAATAATATTTTAGTTCTTAAACAATTTTGGACGGCTTTGCCCGCTTCGCTGGCAAACTCTTTTCTATATGCTTTATGGAAAAAAAAAAAAAAAAACTGAAATCGGTCAAAAGCTTGCTTTGGGTTCCCGCTGCCTTAGGCAGCGCCTTGTTCGTCCTTGCAATCTCCGGTGCCTGTCCCTATTGCCTGCGACAATGGCTTACCCGTAGGCTTCCATTTGGTTGCTTATCATACATAACAGTTTCGATACGGACAGTATCGAAAAATTTGAAGTAGCTCTTTTATATCTGAATCCCAGTTACATATGAACAACATTATATGTGATGTACATAATATTTGCTCTCAAGTTATTTCCTATATTTATTTGATTTAATCAATCAACCATAGAATGAAAGCAATTTCAAGCCACATATAATATTACAATATGCTATGATCGGCAACTTCTATCGCATGAGACAATTATTATTTTGTGGTTATATATACTTCATGCTTAGTTAATAGTAGTTGGTATATAGAAAAATAAATAAATTAGTATGTAAACTTGATCATGGTACAGCCTTAATGCCCTTGGCGACTTTTAAATTTTTGTTGCCGTTTTAGACCAAAATATAATTTATGCGATTATTGTTCCTATACGCAAGCGAAGTGTGACGTCACTGACCGTCCGTGGGTGCAAGAAAATGATTTCCTATGTCAGCCGCCCATTGGATTTTTTGTAAAAAATGATTAAAAATCGAAGAAAATTATTTCCCGATTTTAATCCCCATATTTGGGTACACATATGTATTAGTTATCATGTGCATGTGTTAGATTAAGTTATTTTGCTGTCAAATTGACAAAATTTTAATTTTAAATTTCAAAACTCTGTCGTTCTTGGCGCTTATTGTATTTGGTGATCAAAAACGTAATACGAAAATATACATGCCAGATGTATATTTTCGTAATATGCATTGTACAAAATATTGTTTCATATTATTCATTACTGTCTTAAAATAAGTTGTTAAAATAACCATGATTTTTGAAAGGAATTAAATTATGTTCGCCAAATAATTTGGCGACATTTTATTTTTCTACCAAGGATGACCGATATCAAATCTATTCCGCTACAACATATTAGTATCTTATATCAGATACTTTATTTAGACATTTGAAAACAAATTTGACTTCAAATTATGATAGAATATTTATCATTTCCCTTTTAATTAGTATATTAGTTGGATATTTATTGTGTTAATATCATCCTTTGAAATTAAATGTTTGTGTTTTCAATCGAATATGGAAGTTTGCCATTTTTTTTCTAGAGTTTTTAAATTAAAAATTCAAATTTTGTCAATTTTACAACCAAAATAACTAAATCTAATGCATGGACATGATAACTAATACATATCTATACCTAAATACGGGGATTAAAATCGGGAAATATTTTTCCTCGATTTTTAATAATTTTTTACAAAAAATCCAATGGGCGTTTAACATAGGAAATACTTTTCTTGCATCCACGGAACGGCCAGTGACGTCATCACTTCGCTTGCGTATTTCTTTCTATCTTTTCCTTGGCGAAAAATGTCCGATCTACTTCAGCATCAAAATTATAAAAAATTGTCAAGAATTATCAATAAGAAAATACCTTTAATATATTGCTGAATTAGCGTTTATGCCAAGCGTGTTTCATCCGCCATACTAAAAAAAAAAAAAAAAAAAAAAATCTGAAGTTGAGGTATATGAAAAAAATGCTGTGAAATAAAATTCAGAAGAAATATGTTAGATTTGTAATATTACTATTTTATTTTAAAATTATAAAGTGTCATTTTCTCATCGACCAATTTAACATTTAGTAATTTCTTATTTTTCGCGTGAAAGCATATTTCATTTTATGCTGAAAACAATAAATAAATACATCTCGTAAACTTTTTTTGGCAACAATTAAAAATTTAAATGGCTTATATTAAGTCAATATAAGAGTCAATAAGTTTATTATTTTCATATTTTAATTAATTTTAAAGATTTTTTCAATTTTTTTTTCCTAAACCATCCCTGACCTATAAGGAAAAAAAACAAAAAAAGAATGATCGAAATCGGTCAAGCCGTTTACGATTTTATAAATAACATACAGACAAACATTCATTTTTATATATATAGATTGTCAGTATTTAAATAGTAATATGTTAAGAAAAGAAAATAATAATAATAGTAATAAACTTTATACATTGAAGTTTTATTTTGCTATTTAAAATAATTCATTGTGCATTTAAAGCATTATTATTTTATTTATTTATTTATTTTAATACGACAATTTTACCATTTAATTTCAGAAGATCTGTTTTAAAATATTAAGTAAAATCTAGAAAAACCAAACATGAATAAATAAGTAAATATCTAAAAAAATAAATGAATGAATATGTAAGTAAATATATTTAATTTTATATCGAAAACATATATATATAAATGTACAAACTTTAAAATAATAATAATAATAATTAAAATAAATTTGAGAAAAACAGTGCTAAAGAAATGGAACCGTTTCAACATAGAACCCATTGACAAAACTTAAATTTGGTACTGAAGTAACACGGATATTTCTTTCCAAAATATTTACTTATGTAGTTTCGATAGCCACTTTAATTCATCAATAAATTGACAACAAAAACTTAAAAACCACAAAGGGGCTGCTTTGCGCAAAAGTTATACCAAAGACATTTTAAGAAATGAATATAGTAATCGATGCTAGTGAATGAAACACAGTTAGTGCATGTTTTAATGGAAGAATAGGTAAAATAAGTCCTGCCGTACTAAATTAAATTATGTTTCCATAGAATGTAAACAGAATTTCCTTTTTCTTTCTTTTCACTTTTATTTTCTTATACATCTCTTATATTTAATAAGAACAGCTAAAATAATAATAATAATAAAAATAAAATGCTGCACAAGAAATGAAAATGAATAAATAAAATAATAATAATATGCTCAGTATTATACAGGGTTCATACTAAAATATGGGAAAAAACTCCCCGAGTTTTCCTTGAGTTCCCAGACAAGTTTCAAGAAAATATTAGCGATATATTACAAGAAACACTCTTCTAGACATGACAAAATACAACTATTTCCACTGTATGATGTCATATTAGAGATGCAACGATTATTCGGCCGAAGCCGAATGTTCGGCCTATTCGGCCTATCAGCCGAATGTTCGGCTTCGGCCGAATATCAAGTCCATTATTCGGCGCAGGCCGAATAATTCTGTAAGAAATGTTTTTATTTATATTTACACAAAATAAATAAAAACATTATATTACACAATAAATTTTTTTAATTTTAGAATTCATATTTGTCATGTATTGTAAAAATTTTATTTGAAATTAACTAATATCCCCCCCCCCCCGAAAAAAAAAAAAAAAAAAAAAAAGAACTTTCATGCTATATCAATAAGTGCAAAACATATTATGTCTGTAGTAAGCTAACATAATCTGTTAAATTTTAAATTAATCTATTCAAAATTGTCCGAACTGAACCATACAAGCAAATTCTGATTTTTTTCAAAGCGTAATGAAAAAAATTAATATTTATCCTTCGTTATTTAATAGTAATAAAAAAAAAAACTTTCCAGTGATATTTTTAAATATTGGAGGGGGGGGGGGACAAAATATTAGAAATTTAGTTAAACCGTTCTAAACTGGTATTTATAGGTTTTGGTAGCCTACGAGTCGAATAAGGATATTTTGGAAAGTGTAAAATTATTAGGGAGGGGGGGGGGGGCAGGAAGGGCAAAAAATTAGAAATTGAGTTAGACCGTTCAAAATTGGTATGTATAGGTTTTGGCGGCTTAAGAGTCGAATGAGGATATTTTAGAAAGTGTAAAATTATTAGGGAGCAGGGGGGGGGGGCAAAAACATAGAAATTGAGTTAGACCATTCAAAACTGGTATATATAGGTTTTGGGGCCCACAATTGAATGAGGATATTTTCAAAAGTGCTACATTATTAAAGGGAAGCAGAAAGAGGGACAAAAAAAATAGAAATTGAGTTACTGTTCAAAATTGGTGTATGTAGGTTAATTAGGAGGGGCAGGAAAGGTGGGGAATAAATATGCGTATCCCTTAATCTGTGCAAGCGCAGTGCACACGGGTCTACGCTGCCGATGGCAGTGGGGACCCGGTGTAAGTTTTTATTCGATCAAAAAGATTTTTTTTTTTTTATGAGCGATAATATGGAATTTTGAGAATTCATTCATTATAATGATTCATTTAAAAATAGTGACCCGCTAACGGGCGAAGCTCACTAGTATTTATTAAAATATGACTAGACAATACATCAGAAAAAACTTGCAAATAATTATTATTATTGAGGCAGTTTTTAAGCCGAACATAGCCGAATATTTTTTTCAGAATCAAATAATGGTTTTAAAAATTAAAAATTTGTATAAAAATAACTTTTAAAAAAGAAAATAATACATTTTAGTTATGAAATGTACACGAACTATGCATATAGTGCATACTATACTATGTTTCTAGACAAAAATGAGTTCATTATTCGGCGGCCGAACAGGCCGAATATTCGGCTATACTTTGGCCGATTAATTGGTATTCGGTTATTCGGCCAAACCATTGTTCGTTGCATCTCTATGTCATATTACTGCCGATCATGATAGAAATCATTATTTACATGCATATTTTCACAATACTTAATCATTTAAATTTTAATACGAAGATAAACAAGAAAAACATAACTTGAGAGAAAAAAAAAATTGTTTTTCCAGGTTTTATAACTGATTTTCCCTGAGTTTTAATGAAAATTTTAATTTTCCCTGAGTTTTCCTGACTTTTTTTAACAAATTCTAAATTCCCTGAGTATTCTCTGTTTTCCAGGTTTTCCCTGAGGAGTATGAACCCTGTTATATCATTGTTCAATCGAAAAACTGTCACTATGAAATTTCTGAAGATAAAAATCTATTTTACATTGATATGGGTTAATGAACTAAATAATGAACTAAGTTTGTTAAAATATTTAATAATAATAACGGTCCATTTTTCTTTTCAAAAGTTCCTTTTCTAACTTATACACTTTTTTGAAACAGAGTTATTTATTCAAGAAATTTTATGTGAGACTGTTTATTTTAAAGTTTTTTCTTTCAAGAATTTTTACGAAAGTTTTTAAAACAAAAAATCGCTTTTAAAAGGTTTTTAATGTATATTTTAAAACATACTTTTAAAGTTACTTTTAAAAGAAATGTTTTTCCAAAAGTGTTTCGCATAAACGTTTGTGTACAAGTTCTCTATTTCAAAACTCCTGTGAAATCATCCTGTCATTTTCATGCGTGGGAAACAGTAACCAAAAATTCAAATATACAAAATACTTTGATTTATTTTACTCTTTATAAAAGAAGGTGGGAAATTCCAATGCGCTAAATGCAGTATGTAACATTAGGTTGAGTTTGTGTGCGAGTGTGCACGTGTTTCAGTTTTTCTCAATAAATAAATAAATACTAATAATAATCTGGCATGTCACTCACACGACTTTCTCTTACACTGCAATTCAATACTATAAAAATAGATTGCATACAAAGTCTTAAGATCAACAGCGTTAGATAATAAAGTTTAATTGATTTTTTAAATAATTTAAAATAGGTTTAGGAAAAGATTTATTGTAATTCTGGGTGAGGGGGGATACTAAAGGGCAAAATTAGCGGTCGCCACCGGCCACATGGCGACTAAATAAAAAAAAGTGGCGATTAAAAATTATGCATCGATCGCCACTAAAGTCGCCACTTTTTGTGATCATTAAAAGATTCTAAAAATCGAGCGACGATAGGCAATCGAAGCCTTGTGATTTTCAATCTTTTTCCATCCATGGCATAAATGTCAATGTTCATTTTAAACTTGCTTTATTATATTCTACAACCTATAAAGAAGTAGAATTGTTTAATATATCTCACTCATATAATTTTTGGATCCCCCCCTTTCCCTCCCCCTAACGATCTGTGATCACACAGCTTATAGAAAGCTTTATAATTTCTAATCATTCTCCATTTGCTGCAAAAATATAAATATCTATTTTAAACTTACTTTATTAGATTCTAGAATCTGTAAAAAAGTAAAATTGTTTAATATCTCTTACTCATAATTCTTGTAATCCCCCCCCCCCCCTTCCAACGATTGACAATTACATGCTCCACTGAAACCTTGTGATTTACAATCTCTCTCCATCCATAACATAAATGTAAATATTCCTTTAAAATTTTCTTGATTAGATTCTAGAACCTATAAAGAAGTATATAGATGTATCCCCCCCCCCTGCCACACACACACACACACACACACACACACATGTGCGCTCCATTTCAACTAGCAGTTAATGATCAAATGTCCTGCAAAGCACAATCTTTTTCCATTATTATCTCCATAGTATTTAATGTATATTTGACCCATTTAAGATATTTGACAAATGTGTGTATCAAAATTTGATTTGGCTGAAATGTGTATTTTTCAAAAAAATTTGTATTTGTTTTCTTTTGAGTAGAAATCTTCCTTTTTCCTCCCCATTTTAAAGTAGAAATCTCCCTATTTTTAAAGCTACAAATTTGGCAGCTCAGTAAATTATTTTTAATGAAGCAGCTAAGTTTCCATATCTATACTTTTTAAGAGGAAATATTTTAACTCTATTGAAATAAAATCATTTAAAAAAGTGTGTCTTTAGAAATAAGAAAAAATAATAAAACTGCTAACTGTATTTACACATGACCATGTAAAAGTTGTGATGATGATGAATCGGCTGATTCATTTACTAGAAAATATCAAAGTGAACTGTGAATGATAACAGCTTATTTCACTTAAATAAATTGAAAAAAAAAAGTACTACTGAATTATCTGAAAGATAAAAAGTTTTGCTGTTATTATTACAGCCCAAAGCAGATTTTAATTTAGGTTGTGCAATTTAGGATTTTTAAAAAGAGCGTAATTACAAATTACAATTTCAGTGTCCCTATGTTAATTTTATTATTATATATATTTCTTATTTTCATATTTTTCTTGTGGTAATTATACCGTAAATGGTGACAATGTTTTTTGCAGTCTGAAAGAAATAGTCTTATCATGGGAAAAGTGGCCACTAACTTAAAAAAGTGGCTACTAATGAAACTGACAGTACCGGCCACTGGCCACTAATGAATTTTCCCAGTTTTGCCCTTTAGGGGATACCGCTGCCCTCAATTCCTCGTTCAATTACAGTGAATATATTTTTCTAAAGAAAATAAATCAAAGCTGTTTATAATTTGCCTTCAAACTTACTAATCTTAATCAAAATTTTAAGTGACTACCTAATACGGGCTTTAAAATACCAAATTTGAATTTTGAGGGAAGATATGACCTCGTTTGAACTTCCACTGAATGCTTATGATTTTATTCTTGTTAGTGTTTTAAGAGTGAGTTCTATAAGCATGTAGTTATAATAGCATGTAATCCAGCTTTTTTTAAATGCTATTAATAACTATAGTACTTAGAAAGAAGACTTTAAAATTCAAAGTTTTAGTAATGAGGGAAAATATATGGACTTTCATAGATAAATATTAATACATGCATTTTGCTATGAGAAAACAGCAGGCTATAATGATGATATGATCTGACAATGTGATTTCTCATACACAATTTGTGTTTTACAAGAATATTTATTTTATGTCCCATTGCAAAAGAAATACAAAAATTTGATTCATTTAATAAATTTCGTCTAGTCTGGCACTTCCATCAGCAAATGGAAAATAATTATGATCAGAATGAGAGGAAAATGAAATAATTTTGAGTCTGAGGAGGGGGTGGGGAGGCAATGAATCTGTACTAGCCTATTATCAGAGGTACATTTTTATTAACTGGCATGTGAATGCTAAAATTATAAATTTGCTGAAAATTTTCTGTAAACATGATTGATTGGTTAGACATTATTAGCATCCCTTTCAGTTTCAATAAATTGACTATCTAAACAGTTATATATAGCTTTTAACTACTTTAAATATTTTCAAGTTTATTTCATTAACACACAAAAATTCTTTAATATAACTGCAGTTACTTTTATATCCACATAAAACCTTATAAAAAGTTCATACCATCAGAAAAACAAAATTTCCAAACATATATAGAATAAATTTTTTACGTATGTACATTACTCATACATTAATATATATATATATAATATATATATATAGTGTTTAATTATCAGTTTTAAACATGTGTGAAATCAACTGAGCATTAATTTTCTTAAACTAATTTAGAAAAAATTTTTGTACCTAAAAATCTATTTTTCATCCCCCACCTGTTTACACATTTGGTATAGGTATGAAATATAAATATATAATTTAGTTGAGAAAAATTAAATATATTCATCAAGTTAAGTCTAAAAATAATTATGTACGTGAAAAATATTAAGCACTTCTATCGCTTTGTTTCTAGAATTGATCATTTTTCCCTATCTAGAAATGTGGAAGGGGGGGGGGGGGGGTTAAAAAAATAATTACATAAATAAGAAATATTAAATTCTCAATTTTACTTCTAGAATCTAATAAAGCATGTTTAAAATGAATATTGCCATTTATATTATGGATGAAGAAAGACTGAGAAACAACTTCAGAACATTTGATCGGCGATTGCTAGTTGGAATAAGAAAAGGGGGAGAGAGGCAAAAAATAATTACACAAACAAGAAATATTTAACAATTCTATTTCTTTCTAGGTTCTAGAATCTCATAAAGCAAGTTTTAAATGAATAGTGACATTTATGTTGTGGATGGAGAAAGATTGGAAATCGGAAGGCGAGATCATTATCGAAATCCCATAAACAATCGCCGATCGTTAATGGGATTTTTTTTTTAACGAACGGTATCCGCGATTTTTTTAAAAACGGAAGAAATATTTTCGCGAATTCGCGGAAAAAACTGGCGATCACACCAATTTTTTTGATCGCCACTTTTTCAAATTAAGTCGCCACGTGGCGAGTGGCGACCGTGAGTCTTGACCTCTTCCTTATGTGGTCTGTATTTACATCAAAATTCAAACAATTTCGGAATACGCTTTTTACAATTCAAATTTGAAATTTTCAAGTGATCTCCACTTGAAAATAAAATGGCGGAGCAACTTGGTTAACAAACTCATCTAAGATATTTATAAGATAAGTTAAGACACTGTTCAAATTTGGTTCCATTTGGAGTATTATTTCGGAATTTATCATGGTTTTAAAATTTCAAGTGATAGCCTGATTTCAAGTGGTCCCGCTTAACTTAAAATATCCGCCACTTTATTAAAAATGGCGGATAAAGTTCATTAATAAAGTTATTTGAAACACTTGTATAATCTATATATGCATCAAAATTTAAAAAAAAAAAAAAAAAAAAATACGTAATACGTTTTTTGCAATTTGAATTTGAAATTTTCAAGTTGTCTCCACTTGAAAACAAAATGGCGGAGCAACTTGGTTGACAAATTCATCTAAGTTATTTATAAGATAAGATACTGTCCAAATTTGATTCAATTTGGAGTATTATTTCAGAAGTTATTGTGATTTTAAATTTTCAAGTGGTAGTAACGTGATTTCAAGTGGCCCCGCTTAACTTAAGATATGTACCACTTTATTAAAAATGACGGATAAATTTTATTAATAAACTTCATCGAGACCCTTACGTGGTCAATATTTACATCAAATTTCAAGTAAATTCGGAATACACTTTTTACAATTTGAATTTGAAAATTTCAAGTGGTCTCCACTTGAAAACAAAATGGCGGAGCAACTTGGTTAATAAACTCATCTAAGACATTTATAAGAGAAATTAAGACACTGTCTAAATTTGGTTCGATTTGGAGTATTATTTCGGAAGTTATAGTGATTTTAAATTTTCAAGTGGTAGCCTGATTTCAAGTGGTCCCGTTTAACTTAAAATATCTGCCACTTTATTAAAAATGGCGGATAAACTTCATTGAGACCCTTATGTGGCCTGTATTTACAATAAAATTCAAGCAAATCTTGCTTTAAATATGCTTTTTACTATGTCGGTTTGAAATTTTCAAGTGGCTTCGACTTGAAAACAAAAAGTCGGAGCAACTTGGTTAACGAACTCATCCAAGATATTTATAAGATCAGTTCACTATCCAAATTTGGTTCCATTTGGAGTATTATTTCGGGAGTTATCGTGATGACAACATTTTCATTATATATATATATATATATATAGGTAAACGAAGTGATTGCAATAGGTCGATTTCTAAAGAAATCAACCTAAAAGGCCCACCAGGGGCCGAGCGGTTCTGCGCTCAAAGCTGGTAGGCGTGAGGTGCTGGGCTCGATCACGGGTCGCGCTCGTCGGCCTAGCCTTTCGGAGTTTTCCGTGGTTTCCTCCGAAACTTGTGTAAATACGGGCTAGGACCCCTCAGAGGGCACTCCCCTTCAGGCCTAGGACCTACAGCAGTTATTACCAAATCCAATCCAGTCCGTTTACAAATAAAAATGATTTCGAAAAATAGTTAGATTTTCTTTCACAAAATTCAGTATCGTAGTCTTTATAGGGGGGGGGGGGGAAGGCTTTTTTTTTTTTTTTTTTTTTTAAATATGAGAATTGACTGACTTCTTAATTTTGTCAAAAATAGCAAATTTAGATTTTAAAATAGTCTTAAAATAAAATAATTTTTATGCATAGTTTGAACGGCAACAATTTAATCACTGCAAAAAAATTCTGTAAAAATAAAGCGCTTTTTTTAACATAAATACAGCATAGGTTGCTGTAAAGTTGTATAACTAGTTCTGTAAAAATAATTGAAGACTTGTTACTGAAGACTTGTCAATCAATTGAAGACTTGTCACATTGTGCTGTAAATCGGTTTAAAAAATTTTCCAGAAGTCTTTTGGTGCATATCAACTACTAGTCAGTTCTGATGTTGACTTTATCTGTTTTTGTAATGAAATACCTCAGTGATCATAACGGCGCGGTTGGCAAAGCGCTGGCCTCTGACACGGGTGATTGTGAGCTCGAATCCCGGGCTACTGAAGACGGTTTGCTTCGCAAGAAAATTAATAAATTAGCGTTTGCGTGTAAAAAAATAAATGAGTTTTTTAGTATTGGTGATTTCTCCCAGCACGCATGTGTAATAATTGCAAGAAACTTTTTTAAAGCATTCGAGAAACTCAAACTTTTAACTTTTAATTTTACGGTCAATGCTACTTTTTTTTGCAGGTTGGTTTTATGTTTCATCACAACGTAAAATTACTGGCGATACATCATTCATCGTCTAAATGTATTTTTACGGGCTTTGACCGGAATCTCTGCTGCCGGGCTTTGCCCGTAATTTTACTGCAGCATTTTTTACAGTGTAGTTCAACTATTCGTTTTAATGGTATTATTGGTTACAAAAAAAAAAAAAAAAAAAAAAAGGGGGGGGGGGGGGGGGGAGGAAAAAAAAAGAAAGAAAGAAAATTGTACTTTGACTTTTCCTCTTCATGTAATTTTACATTTTTAAAATAGAGTTACAATTAGACCTGAATAAAGGAATTGTCGAACTTGAGCATGAAATAAATTTAGAGAACAGTTGTTCTTGAATTTCATTTCTTTGTGCTTTTCTTTGTTTTTCCTTAAAAATAAATAAATAATTAGTTAAGGAATACTTTCTTAATAACTGCATGTCATGAGTTTTGGTTAACAAAGATCACCATAAGAATAAAAGAAGTTATAATAATTAGAATATAAAGAAACATTTTTTTTTTTTTTTTCAGTATCTCCAAAAAGTTAAATTTAGCCAAAATATACATGAATATATAGGCAGAAGAATCTATATTAATAAAATCAGACTTTTGTCTGTAAATTTGTCGGAATCGAAAAATTTTGCGATATCTTCATGTTTTACACCCCATGAAAGCCGAAATTGACTTCAGAAAATTTTGCCTGTGTGTGTGTGTGTGTCATCGTGTCCGTCGCTTTTTTTGTCCGGGCATCACTTGAGAACGGCAGGACGGAATTCAACGGCACTTGGCAGGGATTTTGGTCTTCGCCCAACTTAAAATTATATCTATCAACTTTTCAGAAATTCCCCCCCGTTCCCCCCTGGGGGGTAAAAGACTAAAACACGTTTGTCCGGGCATCACTCGAGAACGGCTGGACGGAATTCAACGGCGCTTGGCAGAAACTTAGGTCTTCACCCAACTTAAAATTATATCTATAGAAATTTTTAAAATTCTGATTAGTGTTTAAATTGTGGGTAAAAAACGCCTGCGCATGCGCCATAAATATTTTTTCACTGAAACGCTTTGAATGGAAAAATAAAATGCAAAAATAAATTTTTAAGAGAAAGACTTTTTTTATTCGCGTGATTCGCACTACAGATTATGAAAAGATTGAAATGTGCCATCTGAGTTTCATACTTTAGTTAATTTTAAAAAATCTAATTGTCGTATCGAAAAACTGTTTACATCCCAGGATTCAGAAAAATCACCTCTTTCTTTTGGTGCTGAATTTGTAACGATAGGTCTGATACTTCTAATTTATTTTCCCCTTTTACCGTTTTTCCGTTGCCACTTAAATTTCATACTTTAGTTATTTTTTAAAAATCTAATTGTAGCATCAAAAAACTGTTTGCACCCCTGGATTCAGAAAAATCACCCCTTTCATTTAGTATCAAATTTATAAATATAAGTCTGATATTTCTAATTTATTTTACCCTTTTTCCGTTTTCAACCCAGATTCGATATGGAACAGCTTTAGTATTGGATCCCTTTGGCAAAATTTGAAATTCGGCACCGAAGTAGCTCGGACGTTTCTCGCCAAGATCTTTAATTGCACAATTGAGATAGCCAATTCAGTTCATCGCAAAAAGGGCTTAAAATATTTAAAGTCACCAAAGGGTTCCGATACTTAAGCTGTGCTTTTTGTATTTATTTATTTATAATACTGTCTATTAAAGACTTCTGTGGTCACGAAATTTGGTGTGTAAATTGTTTGTATGCATCCGGCACTTATTGTAACTGCATTTCACGAAATTCGAAATCCCCCCCCCCCCCCTTCTGGGAGTCGGAGGGCAATAAACATGTGTAAAAACATGTTTTTTCCGTTTGAATTCGCTTTGAATTATCTTAGAATGGCGAATTATGGTGTGTGGATATTGATTAAGTGTACGCATTATGTACATTAGTGGGATTTTGCAAAACTTCGAACTCACCCGCTAAGGGTGGGGAAGTAAGAAGTGGGTAAGTTGTGCCGAAAACAGTGGGGACCCAGACTCCTCACATTGGGAGCGAGAAAACCTCTACCAATCACAGCGAGAACTTAGGTTATTAATAAAGATATGGCATTTTGACAACTCATTTAAGTTTAATGTCCAGCGAAGCGGGCAAAGCCTGCTAGTAATAAATAAAATGTTTGATTTTCAAACTTCTTTTAAATGTTCTCATTAATTACTTTTGAAAAAAAAAAAAAAAAAAAATTGAAAAAACCTGTTATTTTCCCATGAAAAACCCGAAAAAACTCACATTTTCTTGAAAAAAACCCATATTTTTCTCAGAAAAAAAAAAGTGTTTTCGGGTTTCATAAAAAAAAAATAAATAAATAAAAATAAAAATCCAACCAATTTAGGTTTTTTCTAAAAAAAAAAAAAACGGGTTTTTGTCACCCCTGGTTTACATAGCGATTTAAAAACAAGAACAAAAAAAAAAAGGTAGAATTATTTTTTAAACACAAATTTCCGAGATCTAAAACTGACCTACCTAATCAGGATGACTGTTAATTTTCTCGTAATAATCACGCGATGCATATGAGAAAGCATATATGTAAAATGCATTTATGTAACATTTTTCAAGAAAATCGTGAGAGCCGTTTTTGAGATACCAACTTCTTACCAAAAACCTGGTATACTCAATTATTGACCGGAAAACAATAATTACAAACAAAAGGATATTTAAAAGGAGGGAGTTAATATGACGAATTCGAAAAAAATCCGTACTGCCGTTTTTAAAAGAACGCACTTGCGAGACTTGTATTGAGCTAGTATACAGAACGCCTATCCACTTTACTGAACAAACCAGCCATATCATTCGAAAGGACATCCAACAGAGAGTTTATACAGCAACTTTGAAGAAAATTGTTAGAGCCGTTTTTGAGATCCCACTTCCGGCTTACAAATTTTCACCAGATTTCGGAAAATTCATCTGTACACCAGACCTGTCTGAATTCTGAAGTTTCGCAGTTCTATCTTTATTAGTTTCGGAGATATGATAGTCAGAAGATTCCCCACGTCCTTTACGTCCGGAGCCCAGTAGCAGAAACAGTGTAGCAGCACGAGTCGGGTTTTACCAGGGTTGGCTTAATTTTACCCGTCCCGAAAAAACCCGGGTGGATTTTGAAAAAAAAAAAAAAAAAACACTTATTTAAAATTGTACTTTTATCTAACTTACAACAAACAAATAAATATATAACAAATACTAGCAGGCAACGCCCGCTTCGCTGGTCCCTATTTTTAAATGAATCACTATAACTACTGAATTCTCAAAATTGCATTAATTTTTATCACGTGAAAAAAAAATAAAAAAAGAGAAACAAAATCTGATTAGGAAAAATGTCGCACCGGGTTCTCACTGCCTTCGGAAAAAATTCCCAAAATGCTCTAACTCTTATTTCTATTATTTTCCCCCTTCGCCCGCCTATCTTAATAATTTTACAAATTCGAAAATATCCGCAATCGATTTGTAAGTATCAAAAACCTCTATGCAACAGTTTTGAACGATCTATCTCTATTTTTATTTTTTTGCCCCTCAGCTCCGCCCTTTTCGCCCCTCCCAATAATTTTAAAAATTCGAAAATATCCGCAATTGATTTGTAGGTATCGAAAACCTCTATGGACCAATTTTGAATGATCTAACTCTATTTTATTTTTTTTGCCCCTCTGCCCCCCCCCCACCTTCCTGGCCCTCCTAATAACTTTACACATTTGAAAATATCCCCATTCGACTTGCAGGCCTCTAAAACCTATCTGAACCAATTTTGAACGGCCTAACTGTATTCCTATTTGTTTTTCCACCCATAGCCCCCCCCCTTACAATAATTTTACAAATTCAAAAATATTCGCAATCGATTTGCAAGTATCGAAAACCTCTATGTACCAATTTTGAACGATCTGACACTATTTTTATTTTTTGCCCCCCTCCCCCCCTTCTCGCCCCTCCCAATAACTTTACACAATCGAAAATATCCCCATTCGACTTCCAGGCCTTTAAAACCTATCTGTACCAATTTTGAACGGCCTAACTTTATTTCTATTTGTTTTTGCTCCATAGCCCCCCCCCCCCTTGCTGTGCTGCCCCACCTGGGGGCTGAATTTCTAAAATTCCAGAAACTGGTTTTTAGATAGTTGCATTAGCTATATTTTAGAACAAAAATTTCACGCATATCTATTTTTTTTGTTTGAGATATATAGGATTATGCGAAATCACGTTTTAATCAAGTGAAATCACGTTTTGCCCCCCCCCCCCCCCCCCCCCCGGGGACCGAATTTTGAAAATTCCAGAAATTAGTTTTTAGACATTTGTATTAGCTATATTTTAAAGCAAAAATTTTATGGATATCTGTTTTTTTGTTTGACATACGAAGGATTTTGGGAAATCACGTTTTGCACCCCCCCTCCCCCTTAGGGGGTCAAATTTTGTAAAATCGCTTCTTAGTGGATGCCTACGTCATAGAAAGAACAGTGTCACAAAATTTCATGCTTCTAGGTCCAGGGGTTTGGTCTGGGCGATGATGAATCACCTCCTCAGTCAGTCAGTCAGTCAGGAAGAACGATTTTATATATATAGATAATATACATTATTAGAACACATGAACAAAGAATTTTCAGAAATATTGAAGTTCTCAGAATGGTCTACAGAAAAAAAAAAAAAAATCCTGAAAAATCCCCCATGAAAAAAATTTATAATTATCTTATTAAAAAACAAAATAAAAAATTATATATATAAAAGCAAGAAAAAACAAAGTTGTCAGTTAATATAAAGAAAACTGGGGGAATGTAAAAAAAAAAAAAAAAAAAAAAATATCAAATTAAAAAAGATTCCGAAAATTTTAACAGTGCAATACTGTTATGTAATGTAGAGGGACAATAATTAAAAATATTTTATGAGAATCTATTGACTACGAAAAATTTAATAAAGCAACTCTAAATAATTATTAAAATCCAGTTCTTTGCTGTAAAGGGCAGACATAAAGAACAATTATTTAAAATTTAAAAATTTCTTAATAACTTAATCATAGAAAGACGTCTACAAAACAGAATCTGTAAGAAATCTATTTAACAATAGACAAAAAACTTAGTAAAGTTAAAGTATAACTAATTTTTTTAAATAAATAGAATATGATTTTTGTGCATGTACATTAATCATACATATACAAAAAAGTAGCAGTAGCTAATTGTCAGTTTCAAACGTGCATAAAACCAACTGAGTATTAATTTTTTTAAATTGATTTGGAATAAATTTTTCTGCTTGAAAAAAAAAAAAAAAAAAAAAAAAAAAAATCTTCATTTTTTCCCCATTTTTACACATTTGGTATAAATATGACATACAAATATTTAATTTAATTGAGGAAAAATAAATAGATTCATTAAATTCAACAATAAAGATCTAAAAATAATTACAAACGTGAGAAATATTGAGCACTTCCATTGCTTTATTGTTTCTAAAATTGATCATTGATCAAAATCCGGGTAAGGGGGGGGGAGGGGTATACAAAAATAATTACAAGAAATATTAAACTCTTTCAATTCAACTCTACTTCTGGAATCTAACGAAAGAAGTTTAAAATATTATCATTTATGTTGCTGATGGATAAAGATTAGGAAACAAAAGACTTCTGCAGAACATTTGATCGCTGATCACTAGTTGGAGATAAATGAAAGGAGGAGGGGGGGTGGGGAGGGGCAAAAAATAATTATATCAGAAAGAAATATTTAACAATTCTAGTTCTTTACATGTTCTAGAATCTCATAAAGCAAGTTTGAAATTAATATTGACATTTATGTTATGGATGGAGAAAGATTGGGAATCAGGAGTTTTCGCAGAACATTTGGGCTTTCTTTTTAAAACGAACGATATCCGCGACTTTTTCAAAAACGGAAGATTTCATCGTCTGTCCGGAAGATATGTTTAAAAACCGGAAGTCTTCCGGGAAAACCGGAAAAGTTGGCAAGTATGTTTTTATATAAAGATGAATTTTCTTTTTTCAATTAAATTTTTGAAAATTAAAAAAATAAATAAATAAACTAACTTACGATTATTTAATGTATTTTGCATCTTATGTTTACATATCAAAGTTACAGATTTTAACGGAAAAATACTTATTAAAATCAAAGCGATTTTCGGAGAAAGCTACGGAAAACTCCAACCGCAGGGTTCGCGCGACAACGCGGGAATCTGGCAATATTTAAAAAAATCCCACTTAAAAAAATTTTATATACGCGCTTTTCCCGCATTTATATTCCCACTGTTAATTAACAAATTAGTACAGAATTCCTTGTCCAACTTTTTTTTTTTTTTTTTTATTTAATGGTGAATAATTAATTGATAAACCTCACCCCCCCCTTTCCAGAAAAACAACGGTCAAAGGTCAGACGGATCAGCCTTTTTTTTACTTCCATTACCCTACTACCGTAGGGTAATGGAAGTATTGTATTCGGTCTGAAAATTCGATATCGGGTTTTCACCTGATTTACACGTTTTAAGGTCCCCTGAGTCCAAAAATGTGGTTTTTGGCAATTGGTCAGTGTGTATGTATGTGTGTGTGTGTGTGTGTATGTATGTGGAGAATCTTCTGGCTATTATAGTTCAGAAACTAATAAAGATAGATCTACGAAATTTTAGAATTGAAATACGTCTGGTGTACAGATGAAATTTCCAAATTTTGGTGAAAATTGAAAAACCGGAAGTGGTACATAGGAAACCGGAAGTGGGACCGTAAGTCCGTATCTCAAAAACGGCTCTAACGATTTTCTTCAAACTTGCTATATAAACACTCTATTAGATGTCCTTTCGAATGATATAGTTGGTTAGTTCAGGAAAATTGATAGGTGTCCTGTATAAATAGCTTAATTTCAGGCCTCGCAAAGGCGTTCCTTTAAAAACGGTTGTACGGATTTATTTCAAACTCGCCATTTTAACTCACTTTTAAATATGCTTTTGCATGTAATTATTGTTTTCCTGTCAATAATTGAGTTTAACCGGAAGTGGGACATCGGAAACCGGAAGTGGGACCCTAAGTCCGTATCTCAAAAACGGCTCTAACGATTTTCTTCAAATTTGCTATATAAACACTCTATTAGATGTCCTTTCGAATGATATAGTTGGTTAGTTCAGGATAATTGATAGGCGTCCTGTATAAATAGCTCAATTTCAGGTCTCCCAAGGGCGTTCCTTCAAAAACAGCTGTACGGATTTTTTACAAACTCGCCATATTAACTCACTTTTAAATATCCTTTTGTATGTAATTATTGTTTTCCGGTCAATAATTGATTTTTTGTAAAAGTTGGTATCTCAAAAACGGCTCTAACGATTTTCTCTTTAGTTCACTTTTATGTTTTCTGATCGCATTATCTCTCAAAAATGTATATAATATGTGTAATAGTGGGTAATGGAAGTCGTGTGGTTGTTTCACACCAGATTTTTTTTTTTTTTTCCTATGTTTATTTTTATTTTATTTTTAAATGAGCGCAATCGATTTATCACTGAAAAATGCAGTTTGGAACTCTCTTTTAATTATCACAGCTGTCAGTGCGGCAGTCTGGTTGAGGCGAGTGGAGGGGGGAATAGATTCAAATCAATGATCTCTTCACTCCTTCACTACTGTTTGAGATAATTGTACTTTGTTTTTCTTTGTAGAATCCAACAGTGAGAGAATCCGGCGTTTGCTAGAAATGGGAAGTTGCAGATGGGAAATTATAATATTCTTTTTATTTATGTTCTTTCTTCTTCCCCCCACAGAAACGTCGGTTAAAGAGTGTAAACAATCAATTTTAGATTACATTTTGTGGTTAACACTGTAAAAAAGTTTATTAATGAAATAAGAAATTGTAGATTGGATTGACTTTTTTTTTTTTTTTTTTAACTTTCTTTTATATTTAATAGAAGAAAGTATTAGATTCGTAAAAAATTTCGACTTCCGGTTTTCGATGGATTTACACGTTTTGAGAAGTCCGGAACATGATTTGATCAGATTTAGAAAGTTTTTAATTAAAAGAAGCTGCAAAAATCTTTTAACGCGAATAAATAAAATAAAAAATAAATAAATAAATAAATAGAACAAATTACCATATTCCAAAATTAAGTTAATAATAAAAATTACGGAATTGGCGAGATTATAGCAATTCCGAATTATCAGCTTTGTCTAGATTTACATTTCGTTCTTAACTTAAAAATATTATTAGAAATAAATAAAATATAAAATACTTACAGCGTATATAATCCACAGTTACCCAAATCCAAAATTTTCTTTTCAGTTGGATCTCCGTTCATAGCAGTTTTTAAATCTTTTAAAAATTTTATATTCAAGTTAGGGACTCTCATTTCGTCTCCCAAACTTCCTTCAAAAAAAAAAAAAATCTGGAGTGACTCCACTCGACTTTCCGAACATTGAGTAACTAACAGTTTTGTAGATAAAATAAAGAAAGAGGAGTTGCTAAACAAACAAAAGAGATAAAACCATAACAGAGTGTTTGAGTATTTTTCTCCATATATCACACGAGGTTTTATTTAACGCTACTGAACTTTGAGCCCTTAGATCATAATGATAAAGAATTTTTCGTTGTGTCCCTGTAAAAATCTATAAATTCTGACAAACTTAAACAAATTTTCATATTTTACCCACAATTTTGTCAAAGTCCCACTTTTTTTTTTTTTTTTTTTTTTTTTAATTATTGTTACTGAGTGAATTTGTATAGGAAAATATAGAAGAAAGTCTCGTGGTGGCCACAATTCACCAAAATGCTTATAGTTAGTGCAAAAGTGATTTATAATATTCATACAAATTTTCAGCTCAATTGAATGAGGCGTTTAGATGCTATTGCACTTTTAAAAATTTGGTCTCATAAGTCATAATGATAAAGAATTTTTCTTTGTGTCCCTGTAAAAAAACTGTAAGTGCTAGATTCACCAAAATCTATACAGTTGGTTCAAATGTGACCTATAACATGTGTACAAATTCTTTGCTCAGATTAATAAGGCGTTTAGACGCTATTACACTTTTAAAAATTTGGCAAAGAATTTTTCTTTGTGTCCCTGTAAAAAAACTATAAGTGCTAGATTCTCCAAAATCTATACAGATTGAGTATCTGTGACCTATAATATGTGTATAAAGTTTTTGCTCAATTGAATAAGGCGTTTAGATGCTATCGCACTTTTAAGATTTTGGTCCCTTGGCCATAATGATAAAGAATTTTTCTTTGTGTCCCTGTAAAAAAGCTATAAGTGCTAGATTCACCAAAATCTATAGGGTTCGTACTATGGTGACTTACAATATACGTACCAACTTTCAGCTTATTCGAACAAAGCGTTTAGACGCTAGCGTGTTCACTCACAGACATACACACATACATACACACACACATACATATATCATCGTAAAAATAGTGAAAACTGACTCGTTGGACCTCGAAACGTATAGAAACATCAAAATCTCGAATTCGGATTTTTGACACGATTACAATACTTTCCTCACTATAGTGTTCGGAAAGTAAAAACAAAAAAAACCCGCAAACAATGAAAGTCTCGTTCGTTCGCGCAGCGGAAGTGGCTAGCCTGCCGCTCTTCTTTCCAACCAATTTGAACGTGGGGTGTCGCGTCACACTTATTTATTTATTTATTTTTTTATTTATTTTTCTTTTTTCGGAAATTGGTCGGGAAAAATTACCGATTCTTTCATATAAATCATGGAAAAAAAAATATATTTCTTTTGGATGCAGCATTTTTTTTCTTTAAAAAATTTCCCTGATTAATAAGCAAATTCCCTGACTTTTCCAGAAACCAAAAAATACCTGACGTTTCCCGGTCGCTCGCCACCCTGTATATGATTCCGCAGAAATTTTAAAAACATGGTATATAAAAAGTTGTTTTTATCTTGTAATTATTTATTGGATATTCTTAGACATCTTAACATTAATAATAATAATTAAAAAAAAAAAAAAAAAAAATGAAATTTTACATAATTTAATATATTTTTATGAATTTCAATGTTTCAACTTAATTTAAAATTAACTCCACTATTAGGTCGCCGAATACTAAGATAGTCGGCCGAACTGAATATTCGGTGCAAGTGCAACTCTATACATAAGAGTACTCGTTATCTTACCCCTTAACGGCCCTCTTCACTCACTGTCGCCGGAAGCCCGAGCCAATGTTATTCAATGGGGAAATTTTCTTTACAAATAACTTATTAACTAATACATATTTTTAAATTCTGTTTTCACATTCAGAAAATTCCCAACAGTTAAATTGACGGCCTTTTTTTAAAAATGTATTTTTTTAATTTTTAATATTTTATTTCGAAATTGCAAAATGAAAAAAATTTCACATATTGAAAATTCGTATTTTGCAGCTTCAAAATAAAATATAAAAAATAAAAATAATAATATTTTAGAAAAGGTGCGTCAATTTAACAGCTGGGAACTTTCAGAATGTGAAAACAGAATTTAAAAATATGTATTAGTTAATAAGTTATTTGTAAAGAAAAATTTTCATAGAACAACATTAGTTTCGTCTTCCGGCGGCGCACAGTGGATCGAAGTATAGGCAGAAGCGAACATAGGAACGTTATGGTATTATTATTATCTATGTATGATTTTTTTGTCACATTTCGATTTAAATATGTATATATGTATGATAGTTAAAGCGATTCCATGCTTTTTTTTAAGCCTTTATAAGGCCGAGGGAATATTTTCCCCACCAAATTCGTTATCGTTTTATTCACCTGGCACCAATTTTTTAAAATAATGATTCCTGTGTATCATTTTTCTGGAAAAACATCACTATGAAAATTATTTTGATAATTCTAGTGGGAAAAAAATTAAAAAGTAGTTGTTTGTGACAATCCTGCTTATGCTAATACGATGGGTTGTGAGAAGTATGCGATTGACTAAGAGAATAAGATACCAAAAGTAAAATTAATTATTTCTAATAGGCTAAATGAATTTTTTACTTTACATCAAATTTTATTCATGAAAATAGTTTAATATGCCATTTGAGGAAAAAATGGTTTAATAAAGCGGTATCATATTTTTCTGCTGCAAATAGGTATTTAGAAACATACCTGGTAAAGAAACAAATGTTGTATAAAAGAAGAGAATAAAATAAAGTAAATAAAAATTTCGGGAAGAAAATCTATATTTGTAACACAATTAATTTAGCACACAATGATAAATATATCATTAGATTACTGCTTCTTTTTTCTTTTCTTTTTTTTTTATGTAGTTTTTCAATAGAAAACTCATGCAGGCATTTACTGACAAACTCTATTAAAAAAATTACTTTTGTCTTTATTTTACTAAAGATTTATGGAAGGCAGGCGATCAATAATTAATGAATTTTTTTGATTGAACTGGATTTTTTATTTGTTTTATTTTGCTATCAGAAATAATTTTTAAACAAATAAGCAAATAAAGTGAATTCTTATCAAAGAAATTTTAAAAAACGTTGTTTCTAGGTTCTGCTATTTTTAGGAGGACAATTTTAAAAGGCAAATTTAGGAGACAAATTTGGAAAATTTGCACTGGAAACAGCGAAACAATGTGTCTCAAAATATGTGTGGTACTATATGCCAGCTTCAGTTCACAAACTATTAATTCATGGAAAAGACATAATAGAAAATTTTTCTATTCCAATTGGACAATTGTCAGAAGAAGGTAGCGAAGCCCGAAATAAAGAGTTTCGTAAATACAGAGAATACCACACGAGAAAAATAAATCGAAGAGCTTGTAACGAAGATTTCCTACATCACTTATTATTAACATCTGACCCCCTGATTTCAAGCATGAGAACGAATAAAAGAAATGTGCAAAGGAAGGAACTTTTTCCTGAAACACAGGAACTTTCACTTTAAATCGTAATATGTTATTACATTATTTAGTTTTAACATTTGATTATTTAGCGTTAAACATTTACTTAATTTTAACATTTTATGACATATCACGGCAACTATTTACATTTCCCTCCTTTTTTGGGTCCAACGGTACTTTTCAGTACCATTAAAGTGAAATTAATTATTTTATTAAATATTTAAAAAAAAAAAAAAATTAATTTCTGATTTATTAAATTTATTTTAATCATCTAAATTCTATAATATTTTCACGATAAAAATTTTAATATATTTTCTGTCATTAATGAATACAGATTTATTCAGATAAATTTCTCGATTGATAATTTGAGGGTAAACAGAATAAAAATTTATTTTACTCTAAAAGTGGCGATTTATGGCGCAAATCCTTTTCACAGATTAAAATGCATACTTTTGGTAGTAGTAAAATGTGTTTGAAATTTTGGACAAAAAAACTTACGCAACTTATAAATTTAATTTTGTTGTTAATTTTATATTCACATTTCATATGCGTGAATCACAACACAAAAAAAAACCAACAAAATGTTGGCAGAAGTACCTTAAACTTTTATTAGGACATTATTAAAAGTATTTTTATTTCGTATTTTTTCATAGTTATCTAAGTGCCACTTGATGGCTATTCAAATAAAGTCACTGAAATTCATCGAAAAATCTTATTTCTGAAAGTTTTCGTTTTGAACTTATTTATATACAACAAAACTTCGTGTAATTGAAGAAATAACCATATATTTGTATTTTTTAGACATTCTTTTAAATTATTTCACTGCAAAATATCAGTTATTTAGAGGTTGATTTTTGGGCCTATGTTCGTATTTTAACATTGTTCGATCCACTGTGCGGCGGTGAGTGAAGAGGGCCCTTAATCTCCAATCTGTATTTTCAGTATTAAATTTCAGAGTAAGAGAAAGTCGAGTGACACACCAGGTTATTTTTCTTATTTTTTAACTCTCTATGTAAACTCTGTTTTGCATGTCATATCAGCTTTCTCTTACAGGAAATTTGTCAGGTGTCTATTTCGTTAGGTCAATGTTATGTCTTCTGATAACATTATTTCTAAAAAATGCAATTTTTTATAGATTTTTGAAAAATCCTTTAGTCCAGAAGTAATAAATATATATCAGAGATGCCAACTTCTAATGACAAAAAAGCAGGAGATTTTTTTAACAGAAATCACAAGACTTTTTCCAACAAGAAAGTTTGTAAGAAAAATGAGTAAAATAATGCAGATTTAATTTTAAGTAAAGCTTTATAAGCTTAGGAGGTATTTACAAAGCATCAGTATTAAAAGTTAATGAATAATATAAGTTTCTTGCAGTAAAACAAACTATCAAAAAAAAAAAAAAAACCCTCAGACATACAGTTGTTTAAAATTTAAGTCAAAATAGACAGATTTGGTCATTCTGCTCCTAATATAAAACAATAAGAATCTTAATTATCTTTGTAAAAGAAAAGGTAATAAAGAAATGAAAATATCAGCTATATTCTAATGAAATTTGATTTAAGTTTTCAATAGTTATGGCATTTGGAAATATATATATATATATATTGATAATAAGACATTTTTCATTACGCAAAAATGAAAATTAAAAATTTATACTTAGCAAAAATTAGTTTCAAAGCATTGTACAGTAATTCACATTCAAACTGAACTTGATAAATTGCAAGGCAAGATAAATTTCAATTTTCTTTCAAATTTTTTTACCCAATCCCACAAATTTTAAGCATAAATTATGCTAAGAAGGATAGATAAAAATTTCATCAGAAAAGCAGGAGAAACGAGTGGAAAAGCAGGAGCATAGAAAAACAAGCAAAAAGCAGGAGACTCCTGCCAAAAGCAGGAGACTCCTGCCAAAAGCAGGAGACTTGGCATGTCTGATATATGAATTTATTTTGTAATTCTATCCTAAAATCTAAGTCGATCACGAAGGGGAAAAAAAAAAAAAAAAAAAAAAACAATAATCTGGTGTGTCACTCACACGACTTTCTCTTACCCTAAAATTTAATACTATAAATGCAGGTTGCAGATTAAGAGATAAGATAACGAGTAATGTTAGTTATGCAATGTAAACCTATGTTAAACAATTCAAATTACGCTTCGAAAGAGTTTTATGTGATAATTAGTTCTGTGTGAGGGAGGGCTACCCCCCCCCCCCTCAACCCCCCGTTTCATTAATGCTCCTACATTTATATAGAATTTAATTCGGTTATTAAAAAATAATTCTGTTTTTAAAAAATAATTTATTAAAATTATTATTTAAACAAATTATCTTTTATGATAATGCAGACGACTTTTTTTATTAGAGAAGTAGTATAACACTAAATAATAAAAAAAAAGTTGAATTTATTCTCAATATTACATAAAAAAAAATATATGTTAAAAATGAAAAAAATCTATAAATTTATTTTAAATTATCGCAGATCGATGGTTCAACCATTCGTTTTAAAGGTATTGGCGAGCTCTTTTAAAAGATACCCATCATGAAAATTTACTCCACTCGAGGGGGGGACTTCCCCCACAGGGGGGAGGAGAGGCTCCTACATACACAACATTTTTTTTCCCAATTGACTATCTCTATTACACGAAATATATATTCGTTTCATTTGGTTTAGTGCATTCTATAGATGTTAAACTCTACTTACCTGCATTTTCCTCCATAGACGTAATGTATTTGAATACTTTTGAGTGTCCCTGTCAGTGGCGCACCCAGACTTTTCGTCCGGGGGGGGGGGCTGAGCTGAGATACATAAACACGTCCAATAATAATAATGATGTATTTAGAGACATACACACTCACATCTGTTAATCAAAATATTGCTAGAATACGCAGTGATTGATCACCTGTATATTTTTCCTGCCTATGCCTTCTTTTGATCTTAGGACCTAAACATAATTTACAATAAATCCATAAAAAAATCAGTTTGGGTTTTCATTGAAATATTGAAAATACCAGACTAACTGAAAATTTGGCATACGTAAGTAAATGGTAAATTTGCTACTATCTCGAAAATGGCTCCTTTTTCAAAAATTAGTATTTTTGTGATGCTCACAGTCTTTTACAAAATATCGCATTAGTCAAATTTTATTTTATTTATTTATTTTTATTTATTTATTTTATTATTTATTTATTTATTTTATTTTATTTATTTATTTATTTATTTTTTTTTTTTTTGGGGGGGGGGGTAATCTTGCATTACTACAGTTTATAAAGTAATTGTCTAAGGTTGGTTGGTTGTAGCGTTGAAGGCCGAAATTGACTACGCTAGGGTCCTAGGCCTGTAAATGGAATGCCCTCCGTGGGGGACTTTCTAAGGGGGGGTCCTAGCCTGTACTTACGCGAGTTTCGGAGAAAACCACGGAAAACTCCGAACGGCTAGATCGATGAGCGCGACCTGGGATCGAACCCGTCACTTCCCATCTACCACATTTGAGCGCAGGATCACTCGGCCGCTGGTGCAATTGTCGGCCAAACTATTCGGAGTTTTCCACGGTTTTCTCCGAAACTTGTGTAAATACGGGCTCCAGCCCCGTAGAAATACCAAAACTTGGGGCACCACCCCTCAGGCCTAGGACTATTGCACAGAATATCGGCGTTAATCCTAATAATACCAATAGACGGAAACTGCTTCTTGAAAGGAATGCCAAAGGACAATAAACATTCATGCTGAAACTGGGATTCTAAATCATCATTTCACTGCAAACGGCAGAGATCTTTTCAAAAGTATGCTTAACATAATTTTAACGCGTGAAGAAATTCGCTGCAAATAAACATTTCTCAGATAAACTAAATTTTAAACATAAAATATTATAAAAATAAAAATACCATATTTAAAATTTTTCATTTGAAATGACATAAACACTGATATTGATAATGGGCTCTTCCCTCCGTCGTCTGCTCAATCACGTGATAGAGGAAAACGAATAATCGAATTCTGAGAATCGAATTCAAATAAATATTGTTCTTAAGAACAAAAGTGTTAATATTTAATATAAAATAAAATAAAAGTAATATTGTGCATTTGTAAACGGTAGAATAGTTGTATTTGTAAATTTAATAATTTTTAAAGAACACTTTATGTGTTTATTTATTTTCACCTGTAAGAATACATTTTTGTATGTTTTTGTGTAACTGTTACATTAACTGATCTAGCAATAAATAATAGCTTGTTCTTTGGAATGTTTATGGATTATAATTTGAAATTTTAAAACGTTTTCAGTTAAATTTAATGGCATAAAGGTGTTACAACAAGTTAATTAACTTAGTTACTGGTCTAAATGGATTTACGCAATAAGATATTGCACTGTCACTGATTTAAGTACCAAAAATCAGAGTATTTAACATGTTCTTCATGAATATCAATAACAAATATAAACTAAATGATGATTGTAAATGTATACAGCAAACAAAAGATGATGAATCATGATATATAAAATGGATTAAAAATGATGATGTATAAAAAAATAACGCAGATTAAATACGATTGATCAAAAATAACAATAGAAAATATTTTATAACATTAAAATAATTTTTTCAATTTGATTATTAAAATAAAGGAATTAAAATTGTAATAATATTAATAACTAGCAGGCAACGCCCGCTTCGCTGGTCTCTATTTTTAAATGAATCACTATAATGAATTCTCAAAATTGCATTAATTTTTATCATGAAAAAAATGAGAAACAAAATCTGAGTAGGAAAAATGTCGCACCGGGTTCTCACTGCCTTCGGAAAAAATCCCAAAATGCTCTAACCCTTATTTCTATTATTTTCCCACTTCGCCCGACCCTCCTAGTAATTTTACAAATTGAAAATATCCGCAATCGATTTGTAAGTATCAAAAACCTCTATGCACCAGTTTTGAACGATATATCTCTATTTTTATTTTTTTGCCGCTCTACTCCCCCCCCCTTTCCCGCCCTCCCAATAATTTTAAAAATTCGAAAATATCCGCAATCGATTTGTGGTATTGGAAACCTCTATGTACCAATTTTGAACGATCTGACACTATTTTTATTTTTTTGCCCCCCCTCCCCTCACCCCTTCTTGCCCCTCCTAATAACTTTACACAATCGAAAATATCCCCATTCGACTTGCAGGCCTCTAAAACCTATCTGTACCAATTTTGAACGGCCTAACTGTATTTCTATTTGTTTTTTACTATAGCTCCCCCCCCCCCACCTTACCGCCCCACCTAATAATTTTAAAAATTCGAAAATATCCGCAATCGATTTGTAAGTATCGAAAACATCTATACACCAATTTTGAACGATCTAACTCTATTTTTATTTTTTTGCCCCCCCCCCCCTTCCCCTTTCCCGGCCCTCCTAATAACTTTACACTTTCGAAAATATCCCCATTCGACTTGCAAGCCTCTAAAACCTATCTGTATCAATTTTGAACGCCCTAACTGTATTTCTATTTGTTTTTGCCCATAGCCCCCCCCCCCTTGCCGCCCCACCCCCCTTCCAGCCCCTCCTAGAAATTTTACAAATTCGAAAATATCCGAAATCGATTTGTAGGTATCGAAAACCTCTATATACCAATTTTGAACGATCTAACTCTATTTTTATTTTTTGCCGCCCCCTCTCCCCCCCCCTTACTGCCCCTCTTAATAATTTTACACAATCGAAAATATCCTCATTCGACTTGCAGGCCTCTAAAACCTATCTGTATCAATTTTGAACGCCCTAACTGTATTTCTATTTGTTTTTGCCCCGTAGCCCCTCCCCCCCCCCCCCTGCTGCCCCACCTGGGGGCTGAATTTCTAAAATTCCAGAAATAGATTTTTAGATATTTGCATTAGCTGTATTTTAGAGCAAAAATTTCACTCATATCTATTTTTTTTGTTTGAGATATATAGGATATGCGAAATCACGTTTTTACGCATGTGAAATCACGTTTTGCACCCCCGCCCCCCTTGGGGACCGAATTTTGAAAATTCCAGAAATTCGTTTTTTGACATTTGTATTAGCTATATATTAAAGCAAAAATTTTACGGATATCTGTTTTTTTGTTTGAGATATGAAGGATTTTGTGAAATCACGTTTTGCCCCCCCTTCCCCCCCTTGGGTGGCGAATTTTGTAAAATCGCTTCTTAGTGGATGCCTACGCCATAGAAAGAACATTGTCACAAAATTTCATGCTTCTAGGTCCAGGGGTTTGGTCTGGGCGTTGATAGATCACACCCTCACTCACTCAGGAAGTGTTCTTTTATATATATATAGACTAGCAGGCAACGCCCGCTTCGCTGGTCCCTATTTTTAAATGAATCACTCTAATTACTGAATTCTCAAAATTGCATTCATTTTTATCACGTGAAAAGAAAAGTGAAACAAAATCTGATTAGGAAAAATGTCGCAAGGGTTCTCACTGCCTTCGGAAAAAATTCCCCAAATGCTCTAACTCTTATTTCTATTATTTTCCCCTTCGCCCCCCCCCTCCTGTCTATCCTAATAAATTTACAAATTCGAAAATATCCGCAATCGATTTGTAGGTATCAAAAACCACTATGCACCAGTTTTGAACGATCTATCTCTATTTTTATTTTTTGGCCCCTCCGTTTCCCCCCTTCCCGCCGCTCCCAATAATTTAAAAAATTCGAAAATATGCGCAATCGATTTGTAGGTATCGAAAACATCTATGTACCATTTTTGAATGATCAACTCTATTTTACTTTTTTTGCCCCTCCGCCCCCCCCACCTTCCGGCCCTCCTAATAACTTTACACTTCGAAAATATCCCCATTCGACTTGCAGGCCTCGAAAACCTATCTGTAAAAATTTTGAACGGCCTAACTGCATTTCTATTTGTTTTTGCCCCATAGCCCCTCCTTCAGCCACACCCCTCTTCCCGCCCCTTCTAATAATTTACAACTTCGGAAATATCCGCAATCGATTTGTAGGTATCGAAAACCTCTATATACCAATTTTGAACGATCTAACTCTATTTATATTTTTTGCCCCCCCCCTTCCTGCCCCTCCTAATAATTTTACACAATCGAAAATATCCTCATTCGACTTGCAGGCCTCTAAAACCTATCTGTATCAATTTTGAACGCCCTAACTGTATTTCTATTTGTTTTTGCCCCGTAGACCCTCCCCCCCCCTGCTGCCCCACCTGGGGGCTGAATTTCTAAAATTCCAGAAATTGATTTTTAGATATTTGCATTAGCTGTATTTTAGAGCAAAAATTTCACGCATATCTATTTTTTTGTTTGAAATATATAGGATTATGCGAAATCACGTTTTACGCATGTGAAATCACGTTTTGCCCCCCCGCCCCCCTTGGGGACCGAATTTGAAAATTCCAGAAATCGGTTTTTTGACATTTGTATTAGCTATATTTTAAAGCAAAAATTTTACGGATATCTGTTTTTTTGTTGAGATATGAAGGATTTTGTGAAATCACGTTTTGCTCCCCCCCCTCCTCCCCTTGGGTGGCGAATTTTGTAAAATCGCTTCTTAGTGGATGCCTACGCCATAGAAAGAACATTGTCACAAAACTTCATGCTTCTAGGTCCAGGGGTTTGGTCTGGGCGTTGATAGATCACACCCTCACTCACTCAAGAAGTGTTCTTTTATATAAATAGATAAAAAGAAAAGGAAATAAGTTGCGCTTTTTGATAGCTGAAGAGCCCCCCCTCTTCCCTTTAGTAGTATTGCTTATAAAATACTTTAGTAAATGGATTAGAAAAAAAAGAGGCTTTTTCCGTCCAATTCTTCTAAAATCTCGCTGTTCAAACTGTGAATGGTTTCTATCTTTAATAATTTTTATATAACGTTGTTTAACAAGATTTTCAGTAATTTTTTTACGATTAGATAGGGAAAAATTCTATGTTCGGAAAAAGCTGTAAGAAAGAGAATTACTGAGTTGTTTTGCCAACGTTGGATGAACATATTCTTGATTGAGAAATAAGTTTAATTTTCTAAATACAGATTTTTGGTATTCTGTAAGCTAAAATCTATACGGGACATATTAATCCGAATTAATGTTGCTCTTAACTACTACTTATTTGAATTACAGAATCAGATAATTTTTTAATACTATATTCATCAAAAGTAATCAGGTTTTTCCGTCTTAAAAATTAATGATAAACAACTTAATATTTTTTAATAAATATGCATTTTCCTATATTATACGGCCCACCAGCGGCCGAACGGTTCTGTGCTCAAAACTGGTAGACGGGAGGTACCTGTAAGATAACTCTCATTATGCCCATTTATACGAATTTTTGTCCTATACTGCCATGTTAAAAATTTAGATAAAATGCTATCACAGCGCCACCCGTTGAGCTATTGATCCCCAAATATAATCAGCACCAGTTTATGTCGGGACCAACTAAATACCAAGTCTGGTTAAATTTCGATTAAGAAAAAAAAAAAAAATACGATTTTTTTTTTCTAAATTTTCTTTCGTTAAAAGTAAAAAAAATCGATAACTTTGTTTTAAATTATCACAGATTTATGGTTCAACCATTCGTTTTAAAGGTATTGACGAGACCTTTCAAAAGATACCCATCTGGAAACTTTGCCCCCCCCCCCCCGGGTGGGTACTTCCCCCCCGGTGGGGGGGGGAACCGATGCCCCCACATGCACAATTTTTTTTTCCTAGTTAACTACTACTATTATCAATAATTCATATTAATTTTACAAATACAAGTTTAAAATAACTCTCATTATGCCCATTTATACGGAATTTTGTCCTATGCTGCCTTGTTAAAAATTTGCATAAAATGCGATCACAGCGCCACCTGTTGAGCTATTGATCCCCAAATCTAATCAGCACCAGTTCATGTCAGGGTGCAACTAAATACCAAGTTTGGTAAAATTTCATTCATTGGTTCGTGAAATACAGTGTCCACAAAAAAATGATACAGACAGACAGACACACAGACATTTTCTAAAAACTATCAATTCGTGTTCAGGACACACCAAAACGTGTAGATCCGTCAAAAAATGGAGGTCGAAAATTTTCGCGAATCCAATACTTTCTCTATATTACATATAGAAGAAAGTAAAAAGGGAAGGGCATAATAGTCATTGCTTCAGTACAGATTTTTTTTCGTGCATCGTGATTTAATCAGGTGCATTCAGTGATTGTTTGTTTATTTATAATGCTTGCGTAGCGATCTAAAATCGGAATACTCACCGTTACAGTTATATTTCAAGCATTTTCTGATTCATGCTCCTCGAAATAGGGGTGTCCAGTGATGTTTGTTTTTGGTTTTAATGCTTGCGAAGCAAGCATACAGCAGCTAGTGTATGCGGCTTATACAAATTTTCATGCATTTACTGATTCATGCATTGCTAATTAGGGGTATCCAGTGATGTTTTTTTTTTGGTTTTAATGTTCGCGAAGCGAGCAAACAGCAGAAAACTTAGTGAACGCGGCTCCATGAATTTTCATGCTTTACTCCAAGAATTAGGGGCGTCCAGTGATGTTTTTTTTGGTTTTAATGCTCGCGAAGCGAGCAAACAGCAGAAAACATAGTGAAACATAAAAAACTAGTATGTTGTGGCCACCACAAGACTTTCTTCTATATTTTCCTATATACATATTCAATAAGTAACAATATTTAAAAAAAAAAAAAAAAAAAAAATGATTTTTTTCTAAGGTTTTTTTTTTTTTTTTTTTTTTTTTTTTGTTAAAAGTAATACATATTCAACCAGCAACAATATTAAAAAAAAAAAAAAAAAAAAAGATTTTTTTTTCTACTTTTTTTTTTTTTTTTTTTTTTTTTTTAAAGTAAAAAAAATCGATAACTTTGTTTTAAATTGTCACAGATTTATAGTTCAACCATTCGTTTTAAAGGTATTGACGAGATCTTTCGAAAGATACCCATTTTGAAAATTTACCCCCCCCCCCCCGGTGGGTACTTCCCCCACAGGGGGGAAGCGATGCCCCCACACGAACAGAATTTTTTTCCTAGTTAACTATTACTATTATCAAAAACTCATATTAATTTTACAATCACAAGTTAAAAATAACTCTCATTATGTACATTAATACGAAATTTTGTCCAATACTGCCATGTTAAAAATTTAGAAAAAATGCGATCACAGCACCACCTGTTGAGCTATTGATCCCCAAATGTAATCAGCAGCACTTTATGTCGGGGACCAACTAAATACCAAGTTTCGTTAAATTTCGTTTAAAAAAAAAAAAAAAAAAACGATATTCTACGTTTTTTTTTTTTTTTTTTTTTTTTTGTTAAAAGTAAAAAAATCGATAACTTTGTTTCAAATAGTCACAGATTTATAGTTCAACCATTCGTTTTAAAGGCATTGACGAGATCTTTCGAAAGATACCCATCTTGAAAATTTATCCCTCCCCAGGGAGGGGAAGCGATGCCCCCACATGCACAAAATTTTTTTCCTAGTTAACTACTACTATTATAAACGAGATCTTTCGAAAGATACCCATTGTGAAAATTTACCCCCTTGGGGGGGTATTTCCTCCCTAGGGGGGGGGAAGCAATGCCCCCCATGCACAAAATTTTTTGATGATAATGATAAAATGATTGATCATGATTCCCCATGATAAAATGCTATCACAGCGCCACCTGTTGAGCTATTGATCCCCAAATATAATCAGCACCAGTTTACGTCGGGGACCAACTAAATACCAAGTTTGGTAAAATTTCGTTTAAAAAAAAAAAAAAAAAAAAAAAAAAAGGATCCCCCCCTTCAAGTTTTTTTTGTTAACAGTAAAAAAATCGATAACTTTGTTTTAAATTATCACAGATTTATGGTTCAACCATTCGTTTTAAAGGTATTGACGAGAGCTTTCGAAAGATACCAATCTTGAAACTTTGCCCCCCCGGGTGGGTACTTCACCCCCCCCCCCCCGGTGTGGGGGGGAACCGATGCCCCCACATGCACAAGAATTTTTTCCCAGTTAACTATTACTATTATCAACGAGACCTTTCGAAAGATACCCATCTTGAAAATTTACTTCCCCGGGGGGGGTGGTACTTCCCCCCCAGGGGGGGGGGAACCGATGCCCCCACATGCACAATTTTTTTTTTCCTAGTTAACTACTACTATTATCAATAATTCATATTAATTAATTTTACAATCACAAGTGTAAAATAACTCACATTATGCCCATTTATACGGAATTTTGTCCTATACTGCCATGTTAAAAATTTGCATAAAATGCGATCACAACGCCACCTGTTGAGCGATTGATCCCAAAATCTAATCAGCACCAGTTTATGTTAGGGTGCAACTAAATACCAAGTTTGGTTAAATTTCATTCATTGGTTCGTGCGATACTGCGTCCACAAAAAAATGATACAGACAGTCTCGTTGATAATAGCAATAGTTAACTGGGAAAAAAATTTTGTGCATGTGGGGGAATCGGTTCCCCCCCCCCCCCTACTGGAGAGAAGTACCGCCCTCTCCCCCCCCCCCCCAGGGTGCAAAGTTTCAAGATGGGTGTCTTTCGAAAGGTCTCGTCAATACCTTTAAAATGAATGGTTGAACCATAAATCTGTGATAATTTAAAACAATGTTATCGATTTTTTTTACTTTTAACAGAAAAAAAAAAAAAAAAAAACTTCGAAAAAAAAATCGATATATATATATATATATATTTAACGAAATTTAACCAAACTTGGTATTTAGTTGGTCCCCGACATAAACTGGTGCTGATTACATTTGGGGATCAAAAGCTCAACAGGTGGCGCTGTGATCGCATTTTATGCAAATTTTTAACATGGCAGCATGAGCATAGGACAAAATTTCGTATAAATGTGCATAATAAGAGTTATTTTGAACTTGTAGGCGCTGTGATCTCATGTTTTCTAAATTTTTAACATGGCAGTATAGGACAAAATTTCGTATAAATGTAAATGAGAGTTATTTTTAACTTGTGTTTGTAAAATTAATATGAGTTATTGATAATTGTAATAATTAACTAGGAAAAAATTCTGTGCATGTTGGGGCATGGCTTAACCCCCCCCCCCCCCCCCCCCCGCCCAAAAAACTTTGAAAAAAAATTGTAATTTTTTTTTTAAATATTCTTACTGATTGAATATGTATAGTAAAATATAGAAGAAAGTCTTGTGGTGGCCTGGCCACAACATACTAGTTTTTTTTTAAAGTTCCGATTTACCCTACGTTTTTGTAAACACCTTTTGCATAATAATAATAATTTTACCCAACTTAAATCATTCTATGTTACATACACTTCATTCTGTTTAAAGAAATTTTTTAATTTCATTTCCATAAATACTAATAACAACAATAATTCTTTTTTTTTTTTTAAGAATTTCATAGTCAAATACTAAACGAATTTATTCAATGGTAAGGAAGAAGTAATAATTAAACATATTCAAAAAAAGAAAAAAAAGTCTGGAAGCAAATGTAGTCTGTAACAAAAGTGTCCGAACACTAGCAAAAATTCCTATCTAAGAAAAGTACATTTCATACGATTTTGTTAAATAAATCCTTGAGGAATCCTGTTCTTAGACTGACTTAAGAACAGGATTCGACAAGGATTTATTTAACAAAACCGTATGAAGTGTATGTTTTTTACATAGGAATTTTCGCTAGTGTTCGGACACTTTTGTTACCGACTGTATTTATATGAACTCATATCATAATTGTTTTAAAATTAACATACTAAAAAATTTTAAAATTTACATTCTCTAACAGATGTCAATGGTATCTTTTTCTATTATTACAGTAGAATTAATAGATACTTTCTTTCTACGACAATCTCATCATCCAAACGTTAATTATTAGAGAACAAAATTTTTCAAATTAAATCGATTTAATCTACAAATTTCGAAGTATAAAAGCAAAATCGGGGAACTTTGTGCTATTGTAAACCCAAGTAATATGCTGTACACCTTTTTTTAAAATACAGTAACCGCCGCTTAATAAATTCACTGGTTAATAAAATCAGAAATTATCTGATCAACTTGCCAGGACCGGAATCAAATCAATACAAACCAATTTTAAAACCGCCGTTTAATAAAATCAACATCGCCGGTTAATAAACTCAAATAATAATAATAATAATAATAATAATAAAATAAATAAATCAGCAGCAAAAATTCCTCTTACGCACGCTAATCAAATTTGTATTCACACTGTGACCTTTTATTTTTTATTTTAAATAAAAAATAAAATAAAATTCAACAATCTCTCTGTTATCCCTCTTTGTCGAAAAGTTTACATTTAAAACATACTTAAAAAATAAACAAACACAAGGAACAATTTCAAGGAATGTATTCTTAAAAGCGCGGTAATATGTTACAAATTTAATTTGGTTCTCACGTGATACATATACTTTTTAATTATTAAAAGAGAGCTTCTAGTTCTTATTCTAAAATAACTAAGGAACATAACTTTTAAACGGAAAGATTTTAAACGTGGACTTTTGGCTAAGATGATGATTTTCCTCAAAGAAAAGCTTATCGGAACTTGGGATGTGTTTAATTTACTTATTTTGAAGTAGCGATTAATTAATTATCTGACAAATATTAATTAATATTGTTTATTAATTCCATTATTTGATACCTATCGAAACTTCTTATCAAATTCACGGAAGTAATACATTTTCTTGTGTGCAGGAACGTTCGCCGCCTATAAAAATCAGCCGCTTTATAAAATCACTTTGGCTGAGAACGAATGTGATTTTAATAAGCGGCGGTCACTGCATATATTCACTAGTGCGGTAATGAAAATAACAGCAGTATTACATTGTAATTATTTACAATATTCTTCATTCGTAAAAACTTTGAAAATTATATATTAAAATAAATAAATAGATAAAAATAAAATAAATAAATAAAACTAAAAATATTTTTTCTATCTGCAGATAAAATGAAATGCTTCAACTTTTTTATTTTGCTCCGTTTAAAAAAGTTGGAGTTAGGATCTTATAATTTTTTGTTGTAAAATAGGGTTAGGGAGACACAATCTCACGAGACAAAATATCGCCTACGTAAATGAATACAAAGCAAAAATGTGTTGATAATTATTAGTATTGCTGTATAAAAGTTCATGACAACACGTACCTTAGTCAGAGCACTGACATTCTGACAAACCTACAACATTTTTTTTTTTTTATATATAAATTCTACTTAAAATAGTTTAAAGACTATATTTATTAACTTTTGTCAAGATTAGTCATAATGAATTCAATCGTGCTTATTAATTTTAAAAATTTTAATTTAAATTTGAGAACATTCAGCTTTAATGTCAGCAGTGATGTACACGATTTTTAAAATGTATTTCGAATAGTGAAAAGAAAAAGATAAAATAACTTAAAAATAAAAATAGATAAAATAATAAAATTCAACTCTGTGATTTATTTATTTCAATTAATTTATTAATTTTTAAAAAGGCCCTTTGGCCCCCGCCAGCGATCACACATGACAGAAAACCAAATTTTCAAATAGATCATATGTATTTTTTTTTTTTTTTTTTTTTTTTTTTTGACGCGATATTTTGTCCGGCGAGATTTTGTCCCGCGATATTATGTCCGGATCCCGGTAAAATATCATTGTTGTTGGAAAAACTTTCGCGATAAAATTCTCACAAACGCAGTTTAAAAAAGTTTACTAAGAACGCTTTACTTGAGGAAGAACTTTAACTGCCTGTCATGGAATTTTGAATTTTTGAGAAGAAAATTTTTAGAACATAAAACTAACATTCAATTTTTTTTCAATATATTTCGTGAAAAAATTGTAAAATATAGCAAATAAAAACTTACCGGTGGCTTATACGGAACGACAGATTGTTGCGCAATCGAGCACACTTCTCTTTTCAAGAAAATCCCGCCTTCTGAAGACTTTTTCGATTCCCCTTGCGCAGAGAATCACGCGCACATCGCATCTGATGCAGAAGCAAATGCACAACACATCTCAAAGCAAATGTGCGCAGTTATTTGCATTGTGCTCCATACTGATCATTGCGTCATCAATCGATTCCTATTTGCAGATATAGGTGCCTTGGCAGTGTTTTGAGCCCAGATTTTGTCATCTTTTTTTCGCTTCGCGTCGCATTTTATACATTGGAATTTATACCTATTTCCATCAAAAGTTAAAAGAATTTTTAAAGTCTGTGAAACATATGATAACATATGTTTATATGATAATATTTTAACATCATGATGTTAAAAAGTTACAATTTAAGAAATTCAAAAAATATATTTTCTCAATTTACTAGATTTTTTTTTTTTTTTTTTTTCAAACATATAGTCCAAAATTGTAAGATCAAAAATATATAATTTTTTAAAAACATATTTCGTTTTCCACCCTGAATCGTTCTCAAAATCTCAAAGAAATTTTTGAGATTTGTTAATTACACTAGGCAGTTGAAACATGTATTTTATTATTATTATTATTATTATTATGGACGACGTATGTTTCATTATTTATTTTTTTATTTTTGGTCGAGTATACCTTAGTCGGATCGATTTTAATATTTTAAACTTTGTATATTTGTTTAGAATTAGAACTTTTTAATATTATATACATTTTAATAGCAATTCAAAATGTTTCATCTTGTGATAAAGGAGGGTTTAAAAATTTAATTAGCTCTATTTTAATCTTAAATTGATGTTTCCAAGTATGCCTGGAAAAAAGCCCCACTTAAAAGTTTAGTTATTTACAATTAAAGTAATAGTAATAATAATAATAATGAAACGAAAGTAGTACAAAATTTGGACAAATTCAAATAATAAAATATATCTATTTAAGTAATGAGGAAGAAATAATAGGTTGTGCCCATAATAAAACAGCCTTGTATATTTTTCTATTCAAATTCATACTATTATCATTATTATTATTATTTATCGATAAATTTTATGAAATTTTAAATATCATAAATTTGGTTTTGCGTTAATAATCGATTTTTTTTTTTTTTTTTTTTTAACTTATTAGTTTATCTTGTAAAAAAATTTCTATATAAAATTACTGGTTAAAAATTCAAGACCGTGGGAACCCTCGACCCTTATCAAATAGATTTAAACATTTCGAATTTTATATGCCTGTTTAGAAATTTTTTTTTTCTCTCTTTTCTGCTTTAGACATCATATATACAGGGTTGTCCATAATTAAACAATTCTAAAATTATTTACAGACGAAAACTATTGTTCATAAATTTATGAAATTTTGTGTAGGATATAATGAAAGGATGGAAAGTTGAATAAATAGAAAAATTAGTTGTTCTTCAAAAAATAAATAAATAAATAAAATAAAAAATAAATAAATAAATAAGCTGCATATATAAGAAAATATGGGATTCGTAAAAATTTTCTATTTCCGGTTTACGACGAATTTACACGTTTTGAGATTTCTTGAACATATTTTAGTTGTTTTTAGATAATGTCTGTCTTTTTGCGTTAGTAAAACTGTGTGAAAGCTGTACCAAATGAACCAATGGTCTAAAATTAACCAAACATGAAATTTGGTTGGACCTTGGACTTTGACTTGTATTGGTGCTTATTATCTATTGAGCTATATACCACCCCAACAGGTGACGCTGCCAAGCTGTAATTTCCACACATTTCAGGGAAGGATCTACAGTGGACCAAATTTAGTATGTGAGATATACATTACGTAAAGCTCCGCTGATTCATTTTGGGTGCATATCGGCCAACAGGTGGCTCTGCTATGTTGCAATTTACTCCCACTTTAGGGAAGACCATATCTAAGCTTCTGTAGTGTATAAATGTATGGCATGTGAGATGGATTATAGATAAAACTATGCTGATTCAACGGACGACAGGTGAGCTACAATTCTGCAATATTTTTATTTACGGGAAAGTTATATCTCAGTTTCTATGTTATATAAGTGCACCTTATATGATATAATTTTGTATAGAACGTGATGTGTGAGAAATATAGTACGAAAAATAATTTTACTGATTTTCCCTATGTATAGACCCAAAGATGACGCTTCTTTTCCTTTCTGCATTTTTTCAGATGACTATATTTCAGTATCTTTTGATAAAAATTCTACCAATTTACATGTGCAATACATGATTATGAGAAAGTATATTATTCAAACTGTTGTACATGTTAACCGGTAGATGGTGCTATAATATAAAATGAATGTATTGATTTCTGGAAAATTTTCGGTTTCCTTTTTTCTATGATATACCCATTTTCAGGTGGCCTAAACGTGATTTGCACATTTTTAGGAAATGACTGTCTGTGTGTCCGTACGATGGGTGGCGTGCCAATTCCGGACATAGTCAAAGTCCCTCTTTATAAGGGATTAAAGTGTTGAAGGAATTTGTCTTAAAAGGATTATTTTATATTTGGCCCACTCCCTAAAGTCAATTGACCGGAAATGTAGCCAAGTTGAATTTTGACGATAAATTTACTAGTTTTAAGTAATTTGAAAAAATCCCATTTGTGCGAATAAAGTAAAAATACAAGAATAGTACGAGTTACATGCGTTCTCAGATTCATACACAGCGAGGT
>CAWVNO010002642.1:26002-53002 GCA_963930645.1 Salticus scenicus | reverse complement strand
GGAAGTGACCAGGTTTTTTTTTTTTTTTTTTTTTTTTAACGTACAGTCGGTAACAAAAGTGTCCGAACACTAGCAAAAATTCCTATGTAAAAAAAATACACTTCATACGGTTTTGTTAAATAAATCCTTGTCGAATCCTGCTCTTAGACTGGCTAAGAACAGGATTCGACAAGGATTTATTTAACAAAACCGTATGAAGTGTACTTTTTTTACATCTGAATTTTTGCTAGTGTTCGGACACTTTTGTTACCGACTGTACGTGGTGGTGATTGCCGCAAAACCGAGTTACGTGCGTTTTCAGATTCATGCACAGTGAAGTATAGAGGTGTCCAGTGATTTTTTTTTTTTTTTTTCTTCTTTTTTTTTACGTACGTGGTAGTGATTATCGCAGAACCGAGTTACTGGAGTTCTCAGACTCATGCGCTGCGAGGTAGGGGTGTCCAGTGATTTTTTTTTGTTGTTGTTGTTTTTACATGCGTGGTAGTGATTGCCGCGAAACTGAGTTACAGGCGTTCTCAGATTCGTGCACAGCGAGGTAAGGGGTGCCCAGTGATGTTTCTTTTTTTTTTTTTTTTTTAAGCTATTGTATAGCTTTTATCGCGGGCTTTGAGCGCGGCGACCGAATCAGAAAATTCCGTAACGAAAAAAAAACCTAACACAGTTCGGCAGACTTCGGTAGACTTCGGCTGTACGAAGCTCGCACGAATGGAGACGAGCTGCTCCGAAATCGGACGAATACGTAAGCAGCTGTTTGTGAGAAAGTATATAGGTGTATAGGTATCTATCATTTATGTGCAACAGTGAATAGCTGTACGCGTACAATTTGTGTATAAAGTGTCTTTAATATGAATAAACAAAGTGCATTTATTTGTGTATAAAGTGTTTTTAATATGAATAAACAAAGTGCATTTATTAATGAAGAAAGTGATGAAAAAATAGTGAAAGAAAATGAGTGAGTACTCTATATACATACATTTTATTATTATCACAAATGCAGTATTTTTTAACACGCTTTTATTAGCTTCACCTGTATGTATGTATGTATGTATGTATGTATGTATGTATGTTTGTTTGTTTGTTTGTAACTTCTCTGGGAGCAAACAAAAAAATTATATTGTGAAATAAAATCTTTTTGTAAAAAAATAGAACCGACTCCAAAAAGCAACTACTATTAAAAAAGAATTGTATGAAATGAAACTAAATTGCGCCAAAAAGTATAAAATAATTTCCTTCGCCAAACAACCTATAACACTACAATTAATCATAACTTTTGAAGTCGGCGCAAAATTAAATAAAATTTAATTAGTTTTTAAAGGTTTGTTTTTAGATCGGTAGCAACAAATGCTGTCGTCTCGAATGATCCATTTTCATGTTTCCTTTATTATTGTATTCACTGTATACAATTGGTCCATTGGTAGCATCTACACAGAACAGTGAACATTTTTCACAATGCAGAATTTATGTTTCTACGAAGTTAGAGTTTTCTTTGCAAATTTGGTATAATTTTGATAACTATCATCCTTGGTGGCTTTTGGATTTGGCGTTGAAAACGTATTGCAAAAATATACACGCAAGATGTATATTTTCATAATACATTTTGTACGAAGTATTGTTTCATATTCTTGATTACTCTCTTAATATACCTTATCAAATTAATCATGATATCCCAAAGAAATTAAATATGTTTGCCAGATAATTTTGCGATTTTTCTTTCACCAAGGACGTCAGATACCAGCATCTTCGCCAACTTTTGCTGCTTACGAAATCTTATTTGTTTTCTTGAATCAAAATAGTTTTCGGCTGCGTTTTGCAGGTGACAATGTGAGATGTGTAGTTTGAATAGGATTCGATTTTTGTATTGAATAAAGGTATCAATTTTTATTTAATTTTGCGCCGACTTCAAAAGTTATGATTAATTGTAGTGTTATAGGTTGTTTGGCGAAGGAAATTATTTTATACTTTTTGGCGCAATTTAGTTTCATTTTATACAATTTTTAAGCTATTGCATAGCTTTTATCGCGGGCTTTGAGCGCGGCGACCGAATCAAGAAATTCCGTAACGAAAATAAACCTAACACAGTTCGGCAGACTTCGGCAGACAGTCAGTTCGGCAGACTTCGGCACGGTGTTTGTGTGCGTGCGACTAGACGTATGCGTGTAGACTAGCTGCTAACTGCTCATAACTGATTCTATCTCTTTTAGACACAATGCTAGGTGAGACAGCGTGCTTTTTGGCCGCGTCCACGAGTGAGTTCGAGCCCGCGACTAGTTGAACCTTATCGTGTATGTATATGGTATGACTGTACGAAGCTCGCACGGATCGAGACGAGCTGCTCCGAAATCGGACGAATACGTAAGCAGCTGTTTGTGAGAAAGTATATAGGTGTATAGGTATCTATCATCTATGTACAACAGTGAATAGTACAGCAGTGCGTAAAATTTCTGCATAAAGTGTTTTAAATATGAATAAACAAAGTGCATTTATTAAAATCCCCCCAAGGCACAATTTTGACATGAGTCACCTCCCTAAGGCACAACTTTGACATGAGTCCCCCCCAAGGCACAACTTTGACATGAGTCCCTCCCAAGGCACAACTTTGACATGAATCCCCCCAAGGCACAACTTTGACATGAGTCCCCTCCCCAAGGCACAACTTTGACATGAGTCCCCCCCAAGGCACAACTTTGACATGAGTCCCCCCCTCCCCCAGAACTTGAATTATTATCAAAGAAAAAAAAAATACTGCATAAATAAAATAAATAATTATAATTATAATTGCATAAGTTGATAAAAAATGCTATGCAATAGCTTTACCGCGGCAGTCCCCGAGTGCCACACGTATTTTTTTTTTTTATGTCCGTGGTAGTGATTGCCACGGAATCGAGTTGCGGGCGCTCTCAGATTCATGCACAGCATTTTAGGGGTGTCCAGTGATTTTTTTCTTTTTGTTTTTACGTTCGTGGTAGTGATTGCTGCGGAACAGAGTTACGGGCGTTCTCAGATTATCAAGTCAAGAAGGTCGAAATCACCTGCACGCCCGGTCCTGCAATTTCCATAATGAGAATTATTCTTAATGAATTATACATAATGAGAATTATTCTTAACCTGTGATTGTAAAATTAATATGAATTATTGATTAGTAGTAGTTAATTTGGAAAAAAAAATTGTGCATGTGAAGGCATAACTCCCCCCCCCCCCTAAAAAAAATTGGATTTTTAGTGCTAGAGGCCTATTTCAGTCGGTACAGTTGACGAATTTTTATAATGCACTCTTAATTAGTGCTAAGGGCCTATTTCAGTCGGTTTATTGAATGGAGATTCATTGAATGAAGTCCCCCCAAGGCCCAACTTTGACATGAGTCCCCCCCCCAGGCCCAACTTTGACATGAGTCCCCCCCCAAGGTACAACTTTGACATACATGAGTCCCCCCAAGGCCCAACTTTGACATGAGTCCCCCCCAGGCCCAAGTTTGACGTGAGTCCCCTCAAGGCCCAACTTTGACATGAGTCCCCCCCAGGCCCAACTTTGACATGAGTCCCCCCAAGGCCCAACTTTGACATGAGTCCCCCCCCAAGGTACAACTTTGACATGAGTGCCCCCCCAAGGCACACCTTTGACATGAGTCCCCCCCCAAGGCCCAACTTTGACATGAGTCCTCCCCCAGGCCCAACTTTGACATGAGTCCCCCCCAAGGTACAACTGTGACATGAGTCCCCCCAAGGCCCAGCGTTGTCGAATTTTTATACGTCACTCTTAATAGTGCTAAGGGCCTATTTCAGTCGGTTTATTGAATGGAGATTTATTGGATGAAGTCCCCCCAAGGCCCAACTTTGACATGAGTCCCCCCCCAGGCCCAACTTTGACATGAGTCCCCCCCAAGGTACAACTTTGACATGAGTTCCCCCCAAGGTACAACTTTGACATGAGTCCCCCCCCAAGGCACACCTTTGACATGAGTTCCCACTAAGGCACAACTTTGACATGAGTCCCCCCAAGGTACAACTTTGACATGAGTCCCCCCAAGGCCCAGCGTTGTCGAATTTTTATACGTCACTCTTAACAGTGCTAAGGGCTTATTTCAGTCGGTTTATTGAATGGGGATTTATTGAATGAAGTCCCCCCAAGGCACAACTTTGACATGAGTCCCCCCCCAGGCCCAACTTTGACATGAGTCCCCCCCAAGGTACAACTTTGACATGAGTCCCCCCAAGGTACAACTTTGACATGAGTCCCCCCCCCAAGGCACACCTTTGACATGAGTCCCCCCCAAGGCACACCTCTCCCTCATTGGGAAAAAGAGAAAAAACGTTGTTTTGCGGCTATAAGACAGTTTGGACTTCCAACGTTATTTGCTACAGTATCTGCAGCTGAAACACATTGGTTTGATTTAATGAAAACTTTATCATGGAATTTAGATCGTCACGAATTAATTAAAGAAGAATTTGTCGATATTAACAAGTTTAGCAGTAGGCCTCTGGCACTAAATTAAAATCTGTCAATGTCAGATTTTTCATGTTTTAAATAATAAAATAATGTCGTGTCTGTATAATTTTTTTTTTTTTTTTTTTTTTTAACTGAGTGAATTTGTATAGGAAAATATAGAAGAATGTCTTGTGGTGGCCACAACATTCTAGTTTTCTATGATATATAATTAATGCATGAAGCTTGGCATGTAAGATGGATAATATTCAAAACATATTGATTCAATCTGGGTGAATATCGGAGGAAAGGTCTCTCTGCTACGCTGCAATTTAATTCCATTTACGGAGAGGCTATATCTCAGCTTCTATGCTACATATAAACAACAAACTCTGTATGTAAAATACATATTAATAAAAAAAAAAAAAAGTGCTGATTAAATTTGGTTGTATATACCGCCTGATAGGTGGTGCTGCAATTACATTTTGCGATTATTTAAATGGCTATGTCTGAGTATTTTTTGCTAAACGATTTCTTATAAAAATTGTTCATAGTAAGAAAAATAATAGCAGCGCTACCTTTTAGCCAATATTTACGCGATTTCAATGTAATTTACATCTCTCATGCTAAGTTTGATGCATTTTTATAACTTAGAATTTGGTATATAACGTTGCCATAAATGGGATTAAATTTCAGCCTCCCACTTAGACAGATCGGTCGAGTTTCGATCATTGGGTGTTACTAACATATATACTTTAACAATGATTCGTAAAAAAAAAAAAAAAAAAAAAAAAAAATCTTAATTGGTTAATTTATACAGAATTTTATCCTATGCTGTCACATTAAAAATTACAGTTCAAAGAAACGACAGCTTCACCTACTGAGCGATATGCACCAGATGTTGATACACACCAATTTATGTCAAGTTGCAACCATTAATTAAATTCTGTACATCAGTTTCCGAGATGGATTTGACAAAAAAATTATGTTACACCCACTGACAAACGGACGGTCAAATGGGACGCTTTCAAAGAATTGTCAAATCTGGCCCAGGAGATCTAAAATCTTGCAAATCAAATCAAAAACCGGAAGTCGAAAATGTTTACGAATCCATTTTCTTTCTTTTACTGAATGTAGAAGAAAGTAAAAATATTAAATATGAAAAATTCATACAAGTATTAGAAACTATTCAAAAGTTTTCCAACTCGAAATAAAAATAATAATTTCGAGATTTGAGTGTTCAGAGGCTTTTACGACAGATTAGGCTACACTGTGGGCAATTGGCGAAGGCCTGGGTACAGCGCCTAGAACACATTGTGGGGAAAAGCGACCAGTAAATCAGTGCTTTAAAAAATAAGCTTCTCACCAGATGTCAGTGCGATCGAGTTTATTGCTTAAAAAACTCCTTATTGGTTAACCCTCGCTTTCCCAAGATCAAGGCGTTACTGCAGAAAAATTGCTTTCAGGTGTCGCTTGGCACGTTTGGCGAAAATCATCAGCACCGCGCCTTTTTTCTATCGTTTAGAACAAATCATCATGCAACATTCTTCTGGTTACGTTTGCTATCTCTGGCGAATTAGCGCATTTTTTGAATGAGGCAGGCTAAACTAAATTTCAACTACAAAATGGGGTCAAAATGACCCCATCTTGGGAAAGCGAGGGTTAATTATGTGCTTAGATCACGTGATTGATCAGACGAAACTGGGAAAAGCCAATCAGCTCTTCGATTTGAGTATAATATTCGATCGCAGCGCCATCTGTGAGCTTAATTTTTTTAGCAGTACATCGTAAGCATTCGCTCATAAGTGCTTGCGACACTGCACTGTACTGTATATTCTGGGCGCTGTAGCTTGGGACTCACCCATATGGATGGTCCGGACACACGCCCTCACAATTTTGATACTCCACGGAAGGGAAAAAGTAATTTCGAACTGATCAAATATTTGAGGCTATGAGTTCGATAAGGATTCCTCAATTTGCTATATAATATATTTATGTAATATTATTTATTTAAAAAATAAACAGTCAAATAATTAAAAGTTTGGCTTACATGGGTCAACACAGGTTAGAGTCCTACCCGACCCGAACCCGACAGATGAAGTTTATATCAACCCGAACCCGACAAAATAATTTTCATCAACCCGAAAACCGACCCGAACCCGCTGTCTTTAGACCCGAAACCCGAAAATTACTTATTTATCTAAAAATCATACAAAACTTTTTTAAATTATAAAATAAGGTAAATTTTCATCGTCATACAGTTGGTAATTTATTTAAAAAAAAAAAAAAAAAAAAAAAAAAAAAAAATGAAATGAAATTACTAATTGTTTAATTTAAAAATTAAAAAATCAGAAAAATAGATCAATATTAATTTTTAACCATTTACGTGAGTTGTGAACTTCAAGAGTAAACCAGTATGTTGTGGCTACCACAAGACTTTCTTCTATACTTTCCTATGTTTTACTAAGTGCAAATAATTTATTAAAAATATTATTTTTTAAATTATCTAACAGAATGAAAGAAAACGATTTTCATCTTAGAGACAATTAACACTAAATATCCAAAGTAAGACAGTTTTATTGCCTATAAATAGCATCTAAAAAAGTACGTTTTTATAATGGTTATCTCACATATCAGGTTTCGTACAGTTACATGTCATAGAAGTTGAGATATAACCTTCCCATTATCAAGGAATATTGCAGTATAGCAGTTCCACCTATTGGCCGATTAGCATCCAGGTTGATTCAACATAATGTCCCATTATGGCTTTCTCACATGCAAAGTTTTGTTTTATTATGCACAATAGAACCTGGATATAGCCTCCCATTAAATTGCAAATATTGCTGTATAGCAGCGCCACCTGTTGAGCGGTTGTCACCAAAAGTCGAGACATTAATTTAGGTCAAGGTGTATCTACATATAAATTTCTATGCAATTTTGTGCAGAAGTTCCTGAGATATAGCCTTCCCTTAAACTGCCGAAATCGCTGTACAGTAGCGCCACCTGTAGGCTGATAAGAATTCAAATTGAATCATCATAATGTCTCATAATAGCCTTTTCACATATGAAGCTTTGTTTGATTATACTCAATAGAACCTGAGATATAGCGTCCTCTTAAATCTCGGAAATTGCTGTATAACAGCGCCACCTGTTGATGGTTGACAAAAATTGATAAGCACTAATTTAGGTCAAGGTGCCTCAACAAATAAACTCATATATAATTCTGAACAGTAGTTTCGGAGATACAGTCGCCACAAAATTTATGTCTCACAGACAGACATTTTCTATAAATGGTAAAATCGTGTTCTAGACCTCTCAAAACGTGTAAATCCGTCGAAAATTTTTATGAATCCAATACTTTTTTCTATTGAATATAGAAGAAAGTAAAAAATGCACTTCAATTTAAGTGTTCGGAATTTATTGTTTAATACTTATAGTCTGGAAAAAAAAAAAAAAAAAAATCTGGAGTGACTCCACTCGACTTTCCGAACATTGAGTAATTAACAGTTTTGAAGATAAAGTAAAGAAAGAGGGGTTGTTAAACAAACAAAAGAGAGAAAACCATAATAGAGTGTTTGAGTATTTTTCTCCATATAGTACACGATGTTTTATTTAACGCTACTGAACTTTGAACCCATAGATCATAATGATAAAGAATTTTTCGTTGTGTCCCTATAAAAACCTACAAATGCTAGATTCACCAAAATGCTTATAGTTAGTGCAACAGGGATTTATAATACTCATATAAATTTTCAGCTCAATTGAATAAGGCGCTTAGATGCTATCGTACTTTTAAAAATTTGGTCCCATAGGCCATAATGATAAAGAATTTTTCTTTGTGTCCCTGTAGTTCACCAAAATCTATACAGTTGGTGCAACTGTGACCTATACCATGTGTACAAATTTTTTGCTCAGATTAATAAGGCGTTTAGATGCTATCACACTTTTAAAAATTTGGCCCCATAGGCATAATGATAAAGAATTTTTCTTTGTGTCCCTGTAAAAAAACTATAAGTGCTAGATTGTCCAAAATCTATACAGATTGAGTATGTGTGACCTATAATATGTGTATAAATTTTTTGCTCAATTGAATAAGGCGTTTAGATGCTATCGCACTTTTAAGATTTTGCTCCCATAGGCCATAATGATAAAGAATTTTTCTTTGTGTCCCTGTAAAAAAACTATAAGTGCTAGATTCACCAAAATCTATAGGGTTCGTAGTATGGTGACTTACAATATACGTACCAACTTTCAGGTTATTCGAACAAAGCGTTTAGACGCTAGCGTGTTCACTCACAGACATACACACATACATACACACATACATACACACACACATACATACATCATCGCAAAAATAGTGAAAACGGACTCATTGGACTTCGAAACGTATAGAAACATCAAAATCTCCAATTCGGATTTTTGACATGATTACAATACTTTCCTCACTATAGTGTTCGGAAAGTAATAAAGATATATTATTCTGTATTGCTTTTGTCCGATGTGGACGTTTACTTTACTACAATAATTTTTGTAGCATGTATGTGGGAAGTTATGTGGAAAGCTTTGTGGCACGCATTCCATGTACAGACAACAGATGGCGCTGCCTCAGATGCTCATCTTTCGAGAACATGACGAACGGAAGTCAGTTGAGATCTGGCTGCAACGTAAAGCTGTTGAGACCGTCAGCGCGAAGGCTGATATGGTCATTTTCTCCTAATTAGTGCTTGATGTGCTTTTTATAGTTGTATAGAGCCATGGAGGGCTCAATGCATCAATCTCACATATTTGATAAAGTGCGTGAAGGTACTTTTGTGAATTATATTTGTGAGTAGGTGCTTAAATGTTGCTTTGTTACGGTTATACTGATGAAGAGAGCTCGTTCCGTGTTCTAAGCCTCAAAACCAGGAAATGGTTAATTATGCAAATTCTGCTATTATCTTTTTTTCTTTGTGTATCTTGTGTTGTATGTGTTACGTAATAAATGTTTAGTCATCTAAGTCGCATCTCATCATTGCCCCACCCCTAGACGCCCAGCCAAGATTCTACATGTATGTGATTCGCAGTTAAACATCTGCTTTTTAAAGATCACTGATCACTTTAAATTCGCATAATCAGCAACTTTAGCTTCCTCCGGTTTCGGTTTTACTTGATGCGTTATTTATTTTTCTAGAGAAGACGATGCAGAATATAATCTGCCTTGATGGTATTCGTTTCCTTTATGTATTTATTTTACATTACTTTTTTTTTAATTAAATCACAACAAGCATTCCCTGTATATTTGCTGTACATACAAATGTAAATGGAAGAAAATTCAAAATATCGTTAACATAAAAGCGAGGATTAAAATTCTTTGAAAATAAAGATATCTTACAAAAAAAAAAAAAAAAAAAAAAAAAAAAAATGTAAATTGAGAATTAACTTAAATTCCCAAAACGTAAAAGCAAGGTTATGTTATATTTTATATGTGCATCTTATACTATTAAGTGAGTAATATTTGTATGTATATATGTATATTTCACTGTTCTCAAAAAAGGTAGCTCGGACAGTCACGTGATTTAACACAAAATTGCCCTCCGTAGGGTCATTGTGCAAATCGAAGTCAGATTTTCGAATTTTTGATTAGTTTTCTTTTAATTAATAAAAATATGAAAATAAAACTTCCCATTTCTATAATGACACAGAATGGAGAATCTTAGGAGAGATTGGATTGGTTTATTTGATTTTCATTGATTTGAGTGTATTTTACATTGAACTACAGCTACGTTATGAGGAATTACAAGAGATTTGATTGGTTTATTTGATTTTCATTGATTTGAGTGTATTTTACGTTGAACTAGAGCTACGTTATGAGGAATTACGAGAGATTTGATTGGTTTATTTGATTTTCATTGATTTGAGTGTATTTTACGTTGAACTAGAGCTACGTTATGAGGAATTACGAGAGATTTGATTGGTTTATTATATTTTCAATGATTTGAGTGTATTTTACATTGAACTACAGCTACGTTATGAGGAATTATAAGAGATTTGAATGGTTTAGTTGATTTTCATTGATTTGAATGTGTATTTTACGTTGAACTAGAGCTACGTTATGAGGAATTACGAGAGATTTGATTGTTTTATTTGATTTTCATTGATTTGAGTGTATTTTACGTTGAACTGGAGCTACGTTTAGATTTTATTTAAAAATATTTGAATTTTTAATATTTTAATATTATGCGACTTTTACAGAGAACAAATTTTGATTTGCACCGCAGGCGCCCGAGAGCATGTTTTTTGGTAAAAATTTTCATGGGTCTCTGGCCAGCTAGCTGGTGAAGCCAGCTAGTACTCACAATTATTATCACAATTTTTATTAACAATAGTCAATAACAATTTATACAGTACTTTAAAATTTTCATACAATTTCTACAGATGATCAGTTTTAGATTTGTTGAAAAAAAGAAAACGTATACGGATATATTTTTCTCATGCTTATACGTATTTTTTTTTTTTTTTTTTTTTTTTTTTAGGTGGATATCCGCGTATACGGAGCTCCGACACATGTCTAAAATGAGTTAAAGATGTATAATTATGTCTACAAATTTATGATTTCAATTGTAAAATTTTATTTGAAAGGTGTTCTCAAGTCGACCCGACTCGTAGAAAGCTAAACCCGACACGCAGGAAAAAAAATTCAGCCAACCCGACCCGCAAGATAAAAAGATCATTCAGCCCGACCCGAACTCGACTCGCAAGAGAAAAAGTTTGTGAACCCGACCCGATGCAGGACTCTAACACAGGTAAATGGAATCTAGCAAATTTGTTTTATTGAAGAAAAAATCTGGTCACTTTATTATCAGCAGAATGAACTCTTGATAAACGTAACTGAATGAATGTTGGATATAATAATTTTCAGCTATTTCCGTTTTAGAAAAACAAAATTAATGTTAAATTCTGTAAAAAAAAAAAAAATGATAAATTATGTTTCATAATAATTGCAGATACTGACTGCGTAATAGATGAATGTCTAGATTTTTATTTTTTAAATTAGTTTAATATCTTAGACATGAAAAACTAGTACGTTTTTTTTTTCTTTTTTTGTTAAAAGTAAAAAAAATCGATAACTTTGTTTTAAATTATCACAGATTTATAGTTCAACCATTCGTTTTAAAGGTATTGACGAGATCTTTCGAAAGATACCCATTGTGAAAATTTACCCCCCCCTGGACCCCCTAAGGGGGAAGCGATGCCCCCCCATGCAGCAAATGTTTTTCCTAGTTACATACTACTATTATCAATAATTCATATTAATTTTACAATCACAAGTTTAAAACAAGTCTTATTATGCACATTTATACGAATTTTTGTCCTATGCTGCCATGTTAAAAATTTAGATAAAATGCTATCACAGCGCCACCTGTTGAGCTATTGATCCCCAAACATAATCAGCACCAGTTTATGTCGGGGATCAACTAAATACCAAGTTTGGTTAAATTTCGTTAAAAAAAAAAAAAAAAAAAAAAAAAAAATGCGATTTTTTTTCTAAGTTTTTACTTTCTTCTATATGTAATATAGAGAAAGTATTGGATTCGTAAAAATTTTCGACCTCGGGTTTTTGATGGATTTACACGTTTTGAGAGCTGTAGAACACGATTTGACCCTTTTTAGAAAATGTCTGTCTGTCTGTCTGTCTGTCAGTCTGTCTGTGTGTGTGTGTGTGTGTGACAAAATTTTGTGGCAACTGTATCTCAGGAACTACTGCACAGAATTTCATACAAATTAGTATGTAGTTGCACCTTGACATAAATTAGTGCCTATCAACTTTTGGTAAAAATTGTCTTACAGGTTGCGTTGCCATCCCGCTTTTTCTAAATTTTTAACATGGTGATATAGGACAAAATTTTGTATAAATGTGCATAAAGAGAATTATTTTTTAGTAATCATTATGAAATTTACAAGAATTATTTATAATAGAGGTAGTTAACTGGGGAAAAATTTTTGTATGCGTAGGAGCCTCGTGAACCCCCCTGGGGGGGAAGTCCCCCCTCGAGGGGAGTAAATTTTCAAGATGGGTATCTTTCGAAAGGTCTCGTCAATACCTTTAAAACGAATGGTTGAACTATAAATCTGTGATAATTTAAAACAAAGTTATCGTTTTTTTTTACTTTTAACAAAAAGTAACTTAGAAAAAAAATCGTTTTTTTTTTTTTTTTTTTTTTTTTTTTAACGAAATTTAACCAGACTTGGTATTTAGTTGGCCCCTGACATAAACTGGGGCTGATTAGATTTGGGGATCAATCACTCAACAGGTGGTGCTGTGATCGTATTTTTTCTAAATTTTTAACATGGCAGTATAAGACAAAATTTCGTATAAATGTACATGATGGGAGTTATTCTTAACCTGTGATTGTGAAATTAATATAAATTATTGATAATAGTAGTAGTTAGTTAGGAAAAAAATCTCGGTCATCGCTTCCCCCCCTCGGGGAAAGTACCCCCGGGGGGGAAGGGGGGGTAAATTTTCAAGATGGGTATCTTTCGAAAGGTCTTGTCAATATCTTTAAAATGAATGGTTGAACTATAAATATGTGATAATTTAAAACAAATTTATCGATTTTTTTTTTTTTTTAACGAAAAAAAACTGAAAAAAAATCGTTTTTTTTTTTTTTTTTTTTAATATTGTTACTGCGTGAATTTGTATAGGAAAATATAGAAGAAAGTCTTGTGGTGGCCACAGCATACTAGTTTTTTTTGTTAAAAGTAAAAAAAATCGATAACTTTGTTTTAAATTCTCACAGACTTATGGTTCAACCATTCTTTTTAAAGGTATTGACGAGACCTTTCGAAAGATACCCATCTTGAAACTTTGCCCCCCCTCGGGTGGGTACTCCCCCCCCCCCGGTGTGGGGGGAACCGATGCCCCCACATGCACAAAAAAATTTTCCCAGTTAACTATTACTATTATCAACGAGACCTTTCGAAAGATACCCATCTTGAAAATTTACTTCCCTGGGGGGTACTCCCCCCCAGGGGGGGAACCGATGCCCCCACATGCACAATTTTTTTTTCCTAGTTAACTACTACTATTATCAATAATTCATATTAATTTTACAATCACAAGTTTAAAATAACTCTCATTATGCCCATTTATACGGAATTTTGTCCTATGCTGCCATGTTAAAAATTTGCATAAAATGCGATCACAGCGCCACCTGTTGAGCTATTGACCCCCAAATCTAATCAGCACCAGTTCATGTCAGGGTGCAACTAAATACCAAGTTTGTCTAAATTTCATTCATTGGTTCGTGAGATACAGTGTCCACAAAAAAATGATACAGGTAGACAGACAGACAGACAGACTCACAGACAGACAGACATTTTCTAAAAACTATCAATTCGTGTTCAGGAGACCCCAAAACGTGCAGATCCGTCAAAAAAAGGAGGTCGAAAATTTTCGCGAATCCAATACTTTCTCTATATTACATATAGAAGAAAGTAATATGGAAGTAGAACTAAAAAAAAAGGTCCGTCCAATACAGAAAATATTACATGATTTAAAAAAAAAAAAAAAAAAAAAAAAAAAATACAGCAGTGGTTGAGTGACGCGACTTATCGTCACGTGATAAACAGGTGCAAAACAGAAACATTTTGCGGGAAAAAAGAGTTTCGGAACACATAAAAAAAAGTTGATAAGTTTTTTGTTCTGAGGTTAGACACATAACAGGAACAACCAAAGTTTTGTTAAAAAAAAAAAAAAAAAGTTTCTTGTTTTAAAACATTATATTCTGTCATTTTAAACTATTTTTTTTTTTTTTTTTTTTTTTTTTTTTTGTAAGCAATTGCCGTGAAAGAAACAAAAATTTTATTTGCATGAGTTTTACGACATGACTGGCATTAATATTTAAATAGAAAATATAAAAATACTAAAATTGAAAAATGTATATGTTACCGTTAAAGTATGAAATCCGTTAATTCATAGAATAATTAGATATTTCATGAAATAACTAGACAAGTCAGTTAAAGTATATAATATTATTGAATTTTACGATTTAACTAGGTATTCTATAGAATAACGATTACTTGATCGTTAAAGTATGAAATGATTATGCATAATCCCCGGTAAATTTTGGGGAATGTGATTAATTATTCAATATTTACCACGTTTACCGGTTATTTTAGCAGTTCAAAACTTTTGGGTGAACAAAAGTAATTGAACTCACGTCATCGGCAGCTGACGCTTTCCATCCTTGTATGATACAAATAATGTATCATACAATTAGCTTGCTAATGTGAAGTGTTAATAATTATATACTGTATATTGTTTTACAATCTGGTGCGGCTCTACACGACTTCTCTCATCTCCGGACACTGTCCCTATTGCAATTAGACCTCACAAAACCGTGAGAAAGGCCAAAACCGGCATTTTTCTCACGTTTTTACAATCTGGTGCGGCTCTACACGACTTCTCTCCCTCCGGACACTGTCTCTTAAAGATTGCAGCCGGAATCGTTGCTATTAGACCTCACAAAACAGTGAGAAAGGCCAAAGCCGCCATTTTTCTCACGTTTTTACAATCTGGTGCGGCTCTACATGACTTCTCTCATCTCCGGACACTGTCTCTATTCCAGTTAGACCTCACAAAACCGTGAGAAAGACCAAAGCCGTCATTTTTCTCACGTTTTTACGATCTGGTGCGGCTCTACACGACTTCTCTCATCTCCGGACACTGTCTCTTAAAGATTGCAACCGGAATCGTTGCAATTAGACCTCGCAAAACAGTGAGAAAGGCCAAATTCGCCATTTGTCTCGCGTTTTTACGATCTGGTGCGGCTCTACACGACTTCTCTCACCTCCGGACACTGTTCTCTTAAAGATTGCAACCGGAATCGTTGCAATTAGACCTCGCAAAACAGTGAGAAAGGCCAAAGCCGCCATTTTTCTCACGTTTTTACAATCTGGTGCGGCTCTACATGACTTCTCTCATCTCCGGACACTGCCTCTATTCCAGTTAGACCTCACAAAACCGTGAGAAAGGCCAAAGCCGTCCTTTTTCTCACGTTTTTACGATCTGGTGCGGCTCTACACGACTTCTCTCATCTCCGGACACTGTCTCTTAAAGATTGCAACCGGAATCGTTGCAATTAGACCTCGCAAAACAATGAGAAAGGCCAAAGCCGCCATTTGTCTCGCGTTTTTACGATCTGGTGCGGCTCTACACGACTTCTCTCATCTCCGGACAGTATTCTGTTAAAGATTGCAACCGGAATCGTTGCAATTAGACCTCGCAAAACAGTGAGAAAGGCCGAAGCCGCCATTTGTCTCGCGTTTTTACGATCTGGTGCGGCTCTACACGACTTCTCTCATCTCCGGACACTGTTCTCTTAAAGATTGCAACCGGAATCGTTGCAATTAGACCTCGCAAAACAGTGAGAAAGGCCGAAGCCGCCATTTGTCTCGCGTTTTTACGATCTGGTGCGGCTCTACACGACTTCTCTCATCTTCGGACACTGTTCTCTTAAAGATTGCAACCGGAATCGTTGCAATTAGACCTCGCAAAACAGTGAGAAAGGCCGAAGCCGCCATTTGTCTCGCGTTTTTACGATCTGGTGCGGCTCTACACGACTTCTCTCATCTCCGGACACTGTTCTCTTAAAGATTGCAACCGGAATCGTTGCAATTAGACCTCGCAAAACCGTGAGAAAGGCCAAAGCCGTCCTTTTTCTCACGTTTTTACGATCTGGTGCGGCTCTACACGACTTCTCTCATCTCCGGACACTGTCTCTTAAAGATTGCAACCGGAATCGTTGCAATTAGACCTCGCAAAACAGTGAGAAAGGCCAAAGCCGCCATTTGTCTCGCGTTTTTACGATCTGGTGCGGCTCTACACGACTTCTCTCATCTCCGGACAGTATTCTGTTAAAGATTGCAACCGGAATCGTTGCAATTAGACCTCGCAAAACAGTGAGAAAGGCCGAAGCCGCCATTTGTCTCGCGTTTTTACGATCTGGTGCGGCTCTACACGACTTCTCTCATCTCCGGACACTGTTCTCTTAAAGATTGCAACCGGAATCGTTGCAATTAGACCTCGCAAAACAGTGAGAAAGGCCGAAGCCGCCATTTGTCTCGCGTTTTTACGATCTGGTGCGGCTCTACACGACTTCTCTCATCTTCGGACACTGTTCTCTTAAAGATTGCAACCGGAATCGTTGCAATTAGACCTCGCAAAACAGTGAGAAAGGCCGAAGCCGCCATTTGTCTCGCGTTTTTACGATCTGGTGCGGCTCTACAGGACTTCTCTCATCTCCGGACACTGTTCTCTTAAAGATTGCAACCGGAATCGTTGCAATTAGACCTCGCAAAACAGTGAGAAAGGCCGAAGCTGCCATTTGTCTCGCGTTTTTACGATCTGGTGCGGCTCTACACGACTTCTCTCATCTCCGGACACTGTTCTCTTAAAGATTGCAACCGGAATCGTTGCAATTAGACCTCGCAAAACAGTGAGAAAGGCCGAAGCCGCCATTTTTCTCACGTTTTTACATAATGGTGCGGCTCTACACGACTTCTCTCATCTCCGGACACTGTCTCTATTGCTGTTAGCGCATTAAATGAAATTGTGTTATAATTTTTGTAGTAGTAGTTTATATTAATGAATAAAAAAACACTTCATTTAAAAGTATTTCCTGCACAATAAAATATTTCCTGACGATTCAAGAAATACACACGTAATTGTTTACGTTTTCACTTCTGTCGGCACTCCCGGATTGCAAATGTTTTTTTTTTTTCTTGTTTCCATGTACGCAAAGCGTACAGACGTTCGAAATACTGGCTGCTGCAGTACAAAATTGTACATACTTTTAAGATTCATGCATTTTGAGATAGGGATGCCCATTGATGTTTTACTTTTTGTTTCCATGTACGCAAAGGGTACAGACGTTCGAAATACTGGCTGCTGAAGTACAAAATTGTACATACTTTTTAGATTCATGCATTTTGAGATAGGGATGCCCAGTGATGTTTTATTTTTTGTTTCCATGTACGCAAAGCGTACGGACACACTTTATCCGCGGCACTTTAGAATATAGAAAACGAGGGTGAAAAAACTAAAAACGCATAGAAATAGCATGGGACGAAAACCAAAAAACTTACAATGTGTATTTAAAAAAAAAAAAAAAAAAAAAAAAAAGGGCTCACACCAGAAGTAATAATAGGACAAAATTGACTAGAAAAAGACATCGAGTAGCTAAGGCGGGGGGGGGGGGGGGCGGGTAGGGCTGGGCCATTAGACCTGTTGTACAGGATTAAAACACGTCTCGATAATAATCACCAGTAATTAAACACAATACCCGGATTTCGATTCTTTAGATCGGTTCTAGCTGCTTTTAGGCAGTTTTGAACCGGTTCTAGCTGCTTTTAGGCTGTTTTCAACCGCTTATAGCTGCTTTGCAATGACGTGTGTAAAGCAGCGGAATAAGCACCGCAAATTCCTAGCTTTTCTCTTACTAAAATATACTGCATTATAGCGGACGCCAGTACTTATTATTTACAGTTTAAAATTCTTAAAGTAACATCTCTTGTGCTCGTATAACAATTCCCTATAATTTTAAACATAAGAAATTATTCCTACGGTAAATAATACTTCACTAAAATTCAGAATTCAAACTGTATGAGAAAATGCAACTAACATCGTTCCTCTCTTTATTCTGTTCTATTTCTTGAATTAAAAAAAAAAAAAATGGATGCCACAAGCACCACATAATCTTTACATTTAACAAATTTTGAAGATAGCACGCGATCATATTTTACATAAAAATTAAAGCATTAAATTCATTTAACTCTTTTTTTTTCTTTGACATATTGTTCAGCACGTGAACTTACAAAAAAAAAAAAAAAAAAAAAAGAGAGAATAAATAATAAACAAATTTATACACTGAAATTGAAAATGGCTCAGTTATAACAACGTGTGTGTGTATGCTTCATTCCGTTGCTTTTAGGTGTAGAATTTAGACTGTGTATTTATGTTAGTGTTTTACATTTTGGATTATTAATAAATATTTGTAACCTGTTTTCAAGCAATGACTTCTGCAGGAATGGGAGACCAACCTGTAAATAAGAAAGATTTAATAAAAGAGAAATTTGAATTTTTATTAAAGAAGCGTGGGACAAAGAAAAACTGTGCTGCATTTACTCGTGAAAAATTATTAACTTTAATAGCAGAAGTAAACAGTGCAAAAACAGCACAGAAAAAAGTACCACGTGACTATTGGTTACTCCAGCATTATGATGTCCTTGATGTTCAAGGAGTAGAAAAGTTAATTGTGCCAGTAACAGAGGCAAAACCTGATGTGATATTTTATTGCTCAAATGACATGCTCTTTGGTATTTTATACGAAACACATGTTTCTATTGGACATGGTGGTAGAGACCGCATGATAAAAGAACTGAATCGTCGATACAAAAACATTACTCAGAATGATATAAAGCTGTTTTTGAGTGTTTGTGAACCTTATCAGCAAAAACGAAATATGAGAAAGAAAGGCATTGTGGTTAAGCCCATGGTGTTTCCACATCTGAATTCAAGATGTCAAGTAGATCTCATAGATTTTCAGTCTCAACGTGATGGAAACTATAAATTTATTTTAGTTTACCAGGATCATTTGACGAAGTTTGTGATTTTGAGACCTCTCCAAACAAAACTAGTATGTTGTGGCCACCACAAGACTTTCTTCTATATTTTCCTATACATATTCAATCAGTAACAATATTTAAAAAAAAAAAAAAAAAAAAAAAACGATTTTTTTTTCTAAGTTTTTTTTTTTGTCAAAAGTAAAAAAAATCGATAACTTTGTTTTAAATTATCACAGATTTATGGTTCAACCATTCGTTTTAAAGGTATTGACGATATCTTTCGAATGATACCCATCTTCAAAATTTAACCCCCCCGGGGGGTACTTCCCCCCCAGGGGGGGAACCGATGCCCCCCATGCACAAATTTTTTTTCCTAGTTAACTACTACTATTATCAATAATTCATATTAATTTTACAATCACAAGTTTAAAATAACTCTCATTATGCCCATTTATACGGAATTTTGTCCTATAAAATGCGATCACAGCGCCACCTGTTGAGCTATTGATCCCCAAATCTAATGGGCACCAGTTCATGTCAGGGTGCAACTAAATACCAAGTTTGGTTAAATTTCATTCATTGGTTCGTGAGATACAGCGTCCACAAAAAAATGATACAGACAGACAGACAGACAGACAGACAGACACACAGACAGACATTTTTTAAAAACTATCAATTCGTGTTCAGGACATCCCAAAACGTGTAGATCCGTCAAAAAACGGAGGTCGAAAATTTTCGCGAATCCAATACTTTCTCTATATTACATATAGAAGAAAGTAAAAAGCAGAAGAGGTCGCAATGCATTTGCTCGATATATTTTTATTATTTGGTGCCCCATGCGTACTGCAATCCGACAATGGAAGGGAGTTCTGCAACAAACTTATAAATGACTTAAAAATAACTTGGCCGGAACTTAAGATCGTACATGGCAAACCCAGACTTAGTCAGAGTCAAGGTAGCGTCGAGAGAGCCAATCAAGACGTCGAAAACATGTTAACAACTTGGATGCAAGACAACCAATCTACTTCATGGCGTCATGGCCTTAAATTTATTCAGTTCATGAAAAACAGGGCACTTCATTCTGGTATAAAGAGAACGCCTTACGAGGCTATGTTTGGCTGTGCTCCTAGAGTTGGACTATCCACAACTCCTATTCCAAGAGAAGTGTTTGATACAGTAGAGGATGAACAACAGTTTGAAAATGCATTAACAAACTGTATGTTCAGAACGTCGAGATGATGGTGTTTTTGCCACAGAAGCATCTTTAGAAACTGTAGAAGTGCCTTTTGAGCGTTACGAACATACACCCCCGAATAATATTGTAAAATTGTGTGTCATGTGTTCAAAAAATTGCGAAGACAGCTTATTTTGCTGTAAATGTGAGCAGCCGACCCATGTTTCATGTTCGGACGTCTGTTACACAGAAGATAAAATTGAACAGAAAGTCTGTAGCTTGTGTCTAAATAAAATAAATATCGAAAAAGAAAGAAATGGAGCTAAAGAATGTTTGAAAATTCAAGCTACGAAAATGAAATTATTGTCTAGAAAATCTTATTCTGAGGTATCTGTAGGCACTACAGTTCGTATTCCAGTTCCTGGAGTTGATAGAGGAAGAGGAGACGCTAGATCCGTTTTAGCTGTCGTTATGGAAAATACTCGGGAAGGATTTTTTCCGAGAGATGGCCGAATAAAACAATTGTACTCTAGATCTCAGTTCAGTATATGTGAACAAGAATTAATTTCCATTGAAGAAGTTCCGAGTATTGACACAACACTTCGATCTGTTGCAACAGCTCAAAGTTGCGGCACTGGACAAGGATTTAAAAAGTGCTCGTGTACAAAAATGTGTAATTGTAAAAAATGTGCTTGTTTCAAAAATAATATGCAATGCAATTCAAAGTGTCATCACAGCAACCCTTGCTCTAATAAATGATAAAAAGTAAAATAAAGGTATTTCATAAAATTTAAATTAATATTCTCTTACATTTTTGTTTGAAAAAGTTTACACAATGTTTTAATGAAGAAACAGTTTTTCTTCCCAGCTTATATTTTATTGATAATATTTAAATATGACTATTTCTACAACATATTCTACAGCTTATTTATTTATTTATTTTTTCGTTTCTGTTTAACTAATGTTAGCAATATGATCAATAATAAATTATATCATCTGCTTTTTCTTATTATTTATCAATTAATCATCTGCAATAGGGATAAAATGCATTTTTCGATTTTAGCTATTTATGATCAATTAATTTATAAAAAAATACGTGTGGCACTCGAGGACTGCCGCGGTAAAGCTATTGCGTAGCATTTTTTATCAACTTATGCAATTATAATTATTTATTCATTTTATTTATGCAGTATTTTTTTTTTTCTTTGATATTAATTCAAGTTTTTTCTTTGATATTAATTCAAATTACACTTTTTGAGCGTGGTGACAGATAAGAAAACAATTTTTTTCTTTTATTGAATAAATGAGAATATATCCGCAATGAGAATATATCAAAAATATCCGCAATCGATTTGTAGGTATCGAAAACCTCGATGTACCAAATTTCAATGATCTAACTCTATTTTTTTTAGAAAAGGTATTTTAATAGGTTTTTAAAGGCCTGCAAGTTGAATGGGGATATTCAAGTTTTTTCTTTGATATAAGTTACACTTTTTGAGCGTGGTGACCGATAAGAAAACAAATTTTAATAGAGAAAAGGTATTTAATAGGTTTTAAAGGCCTGCAAGTCGAATGGGGATATTCAAGTTTTTTCTTTGATATTAATTCAAGTTAAACCTTTTCAGAGTGGTGACCGATAAGAAAACAAATTTTAATAGAGAAAAGGTATTTTAATAAATTTTAAAGGCCTGCAAGTCGAATGGGGATATTCAACTTGTTTATTTGAAATTAATTCAAGTTACACTTTTTGAGCGTGGTGACCGATAAGAAAACTAATTTTAATAGAGAAAAGGTATTTAATAGGTTTTAAAGGCCTGCAAGTCGAATGGGGATATTCAAGTTTTTTCTTTGATATTAATTCAAGTTACACTTTTTGAGCGTGGTGACCGATAAGAAAACGAATTTTAAAAGAGAAAAGGTATTTAATAGGTTTTAAAGGCCTGCAAGTCGAATGGGGATTCAAGTTTTTTCTTTGATATTAATTCAAGTTACACTTTTTGAGCGTGGTGACCGATAAGAAAACAAATTTTAATAGAGAAAATGTATTTAATAGGTTTTAAAGGCCTGCAAGTCGAATGGGGATATTCAAGTTTTTCTTTGATATTAATGAATAAGATAACAATAATGATAAGATAACAATAATGATAAGAAAACAAATTTTAATAGAGAAAAGGTAATTAATAGGTTTTAAAGGCCTGCAAGTCGAATGGGGATATTCAAGTTTTTTCTTTGATATTAATTCAAGTTACACTTTTTGAGCGTGGTGACCGATAAGAAAACGAATTTTAATAGAGAAAAGGTATTTAATAGGTTTTAAAGGCCTGCAAGTCGAATGGGGATATTCAAGTTTTTTCTTTGATATTAATTCAAGTTACACTTTTTGAGCGTGGTGACCGATAAGAAAACAAATTTTAATAGAGAAAATGTATTTAATAGGTTTTAAAGGCCTGCATGTCGAATGGGGATATTCAAGTTTTTCTTTGATATTAATGAATAAGATAACAATAATGATAAGATAACAATAATGATAAGAAAACAAATTTTAATAGAGAAAAGGTAATTAATAGGTTTTAAAGGCCTGCAAGTCGAATGGGGATATTCAAGTTTTTTCTTTGATATTAATTCAAGTTACACTTTTTGAGCGTGGTGACCGATAAGAAAACGAATTTTAATAGAGAAAAGGTATTTAATAGGTTTTAAAGGCCTGCAAGTCGAATGGGGATATTCCAGTTTTTTCTTTGATATTAATTCAAGTTAAACCTTTTGAGCGTGGTGACCGATAAGAAAACAAATTTTAATAGAGAAAAGGTATTTAATAGGTTTTAAAGGCCTGCAAGTCGAATGGGAATATTCAAGTTTTTTCTTTGATATTAATGAATAAGATAACAATAATGATAAGATAAGAATAATGATAAGAAAACAAATTTTAATAGAGAAAAGGTATTTTAATAGGTTTTAAAGGCCTGCAAGTCGAATGGGGATATTCAAGTTTTTTCTTTGATATTAATTTAAGTTACACTTTTTGAGCGTGGTGACCGATAAGAAAACAAATTTTAATAGAGAAAAGGTATTTAATAGGTTTTAAAGGCCTGCAAGTCGAATGGGGATATTCAAGTTTTTTCTTTGATATTAATTCAAGTTACACTTTTTGAGCGTGGTGACCGATATAAAACAAATTTTAATAGAGAAAAGGTATTTAATAGGTTTTAAAGGCCTACAAGTCGAATGGGGATATTCAAGGTTTTTCTTTGATATTAATGAATAAGATAACAATAATGATAAGATAACAATAATGATAAGAAAACAAATTTTAATAGAGAAAAGGTATTTAATAGGTTTTAAAGGCCTGCATGTCGAATGGGGATATTCAAGTTTTTCTTTGATATTAATGAATAAGATAACAATAATGATAAGATAACAATAATGATAAGAAAACAAATTTTAATAGAGAAAAGGTAATTAATAGGTTTTAAAGGCCTGCAAGTCGAATGGGGATATTCAAGTTTTTTCTTTGATATTAATTCAAGTTACACTTTTTGAGCGTGGTGACCGATAAGAAAACGAATTTTAATAGAGAAAAGGTATTTAATAGGTTTTAAAGGCCTGCAAGTCGAATGGGGATATTCCAGTTTTTTCTTTGATATTAATTCAAGTTACACTTTTTGAGCGTGGTGACCGATATAAAACAAATTTTAATAGAGAAAAGGTATTTAATAGGTTTTAAAGGCCTACAAGTCGAATGGGGATATTCAAGGTTTTTCTTTGATATTAATGAATAAGATAACAATAATGATAAGATAACAATAATGATAAGAAAACAAATTTTAATAGAGAAAAGGTATTTAATAGGTTTTAAAGGCCTGCAAGTCGAATGGGGATATTCAAGTTTTTTCTTTGATATTAATGAATAAGATAACAATAATGATAAGATAACAATAATGATAAGAAAACAAATTTTAATAGAGAGAAGGTAATTAATAGGTTTTAAAGGCCTGCAAGTCGAATGGGGATATTCAAGTTTTTTCTTTGATATTAATTCAAGTTACACTTTTTGAGCGTGGTGACCGATAAGCAAACAAATTTTAATAGAGAAAAGGTATTTAATAGGTTTTAAAGTCCTGCAAGTCGAATGGGGATATTCAAGTTTTATCTGATGTATTTTATACACAAATTTTACGCGTACAGCTATTCACTGTTGTACATAGATGATACATACCTATACACCTATATACTTTCTCACAAACAGCTGATTACGTATTCATCCGATTTCGGAGCAGCTCGTCTCGATCCGAAGTCTACCGAAGTTTGCCGAACTGTGTTAGGTTTTTTTTTCGTTACGGAATTTTTCGATTCGGTCGCCGCGCTCAAAGCCCGCGATAAAAGCTATGCAATAGCTTAAAAATTACAAGATACAAAGAACTTTTTATATACCGTGTTTTTAAATTTTCTGTCGAATCATATAAGCGCTACCGAAGGCAGCAGGGACCCGTAACAATTGGCTAAAAGTGTTAAAAAAATGCATTGTCACAGTGTTCTGGGCTGTCCTGAAAGTTTCAAATGCCTAGCTAGTCGGGAAAGTTAGTTAAAAATCGATTGAAACTTTTGTACAGGTAACGCTGCCGAGGGCAGCGGGAACCCAAAACCGTTTGCTAGAAGTATTAAAAAAATGCATTGTCACAGTGTTCTGGGCTATCCTGAAAGTTGCAAATGCCTAGCTAGTCGGGAAGTTAGTTAAAAATCGATTGCAACCTTTGTACTGGTAACGCTGCCGAAGGCAGTGTGAACCCAAAACCATTTGCTAAAAGTATTTAAAAAATGCATTGTTACAGTGTTCTGGGCTATCCTGAAAGTTTCAAATGCCTAGCTAGTCGGGAAGTTAGTTAAAAATCGATTGCAACCTTTGTACTGGTAACGCTGCCGAAGGCAGTGTGAACCCAAAACCATTTGCTAAAAGTATTTAAAAAATGCATTGTTACAGTGTTCTGGGCTATCCTGAAAGTTTCAAATGCCTAGCTAGTCGGAAAGTTAGTTAAAAATCGATTGCAAACTTTGTACTGGTAACGCTGCCGAGGGCAGCGGGAACCCGAAACCGTTTGCCAAAAGTATTTAACAAAAATGCATTGTCACAGTGTTCTGGGCTGTCCTGAAAGTTTCAAATGCCTAGCTAGTCAAAAATCGATTGCAAGTTTTGTACTGGTAACGCTGCCGAGGGCAGCGGGAACCCAAAACCGTTTGCTAAAAGTATTTAAAAAAAAAAATGCATTGACACAGTGTTCTGGGCTGTCCTGAAAGTTGCAAATGCCTAGCTAGTCGGGAAGTTAGTTAAAAATCGATTTCAAGCTTTGTACTGGTAACGCTGCCGAAGGCAGCGGGAACCCGAAACCGTTTGCTAAAAGTATTTAACAAAAATGCATTGTCGCAGTATTCTGAGCTATCCTGAAAGTTTCAAATGCCTAGCTAGTCAAAAATCGACTGCGAGCTTTGTACTGGTAACGCTGCCGAGGGCAGCGGGATTCCGAAACCATTTGCCAAAAGTATTTTAAAAAATGCACTTCACAGTATTCTGGGCTATCCTGAAAGTTTCAAATGCCTAGCTAGTCGGGAAGTTAGTTAAAAATCGATTGCAAGCTTTGTACTGGTAATGCTGCCGAAGGCAGCGGGAACCCGAAACCGTTTGCTAAAAGTATTAAAAAAAAATGCATTGTCAGAGTGTTCTGGGCTGTCCTGAAAGTTGCAAATGCCTAGCTAGTCGGGAAGTTAGTTAAAAATCGATTGCAAGCCTTGTACTGGTAACGCTGCCGCAGGCAGCGGAAACCCAAAACCGTTTGCTAAAGGTATTAAAAAAATGCATTGTCACAGTGTTCTGAGCCATCCTTAAAGTTTCAAATGCCTAGCTAGTCGGGAAGTTAGTTAAAAACCGATTGCAACCTTTGTACTAGTAACGCTGCCGAAGGCAGCGGGAACCCAAAACAATTTGCTAAAAGTATTAAAAAAATGCATTGTTACAGTGTTCTGGGCTATCCTGAAAGTTTCAAATGCCTAGCTAGTCGGGAAAGTTAGTTAAAAATCGATTACAAGCTTTGTACTGGTAACGCTGCCGAGGGCAGCGGGAACCCGAAACCGTTTGCTAAAAGTATTTAACAAAAATGCATTGTCACAGTGTTCTGGGCTATCCTGAAAGTTTCAAATGCCTAGCTAGTCAAAAATCGATTGCAAGTTTTGTACTGGTAACGCTGCCGAGGGCAGCGGGATTCCGAAACCGTTTGCTAAAAGTATTAACAAAAATGCACTGTTACAGTATTCTGGGCTATCCTGAAAGTTTCAAATGCCTAGCTAGTCGGGAAGTTAGTTAAAAATCGATTGCAAGTTTTGTACTGGTAACGCTGCCGAGGGCAGCGGGAACCAAAAACCGTTTGCTAAAAGTATTTAACAAAAATGAATTGTCACAGTATTCTGGGCTATCCTGAAAGTTTCAAATGCCTAGCTAGTCGGGAAATTAGTTAAAAATCGATTGCAAATTTTGTACTGGTAACGCTGCCGAGGGCAGCGGAAACCCGAAACAGTTTGGTAAAAGTATTAAAAAAATGCATTGTCACAGTGTTCTGGGCTATCCTGAAAGTTTCAAATATCTAGCTAGTCGGGAAGTTAGTTAAAAATCGATCGCAAGATTTGTACTGGACAAAGAAACAAGAATCGAAGTTAATAAAAACATGGTAATAACTTTGAAATTGTTTATTTTATATTTGAATGGTCTGTCATTAGTTATTTCATAGAACAACTAGTTATTTCATAGAATA
>CAWVNO010002642.1:0-25802 GCA_963930645.1 Salticus scenicus | reverse complement strand
ACTAGGTTAAGTATAAAATGTTTTTATCTATTATATACTTTAACTGACTTGTCTAGTTATTTCATGAAATACCTAGTTATTCTATGAAATAACTGAATTACATACTTTAACGGTAACATATATAACCACTACAGGTGTCTCTGAAAGGTTTTGTGATTCGTTCAAAAATAAATAAATAAAATAAAATAAAAAGCCTTATCAATGGTTTTTTTGTAATCAGATGTACTTCTTTTTCCTTCCAAATGTAATCCAATAGGATTTTGTTGCTTTATTATGTTATCAAACTATCTTGTTCAAAAATAAAGTTTTTTCAATTTCACTCTTTGAAATTGTCACCCTTTACCTTAGGAAGAAATAAATAAAAAAATAACAATAACTATACGAAGTTAAATATTTATTTCGATATTGAAAATTAGACCCTTAAGTTTGTTTAATGAAATAAAATATTTAAATTTATTTATTTTTAATTGCTCCTAAAGAAAAAAGGCGACATGTACCCGTTATAATATGAAACAAAGTTATAATTAAGAAAATGGCTCTTTAAACCATATTTATTTTCCTTTCTGTATAAGAAGAAAGTATTGGAGTCCTAAAAATTTTAGACCTTCAGTTTTCGATGGATTTGCATCTTTTCAGATGTTCTGAACTCGATTTGGCCATTTTTGGAAAATATCTGTCTCTCTATGTTAGTGTGTGCCATGAATTTTGTTAGTATTGTAACTTCCAAACCTACATGAACGAAATTCAACCAAACTTCATATTTAGTTGGACCTAGATCAAAACTGGTGCTTATTCATTTGGTGATCAAACGCTCAACAGGTGGTTCTGGGAAAGCATTTTCCCCCCGACAATATTTATTACTGCAGTATAGGACGAAATTTCGTTGCAGCAGTATAGGACGAAATTACATGAGAGTTATTTTTAATGGGAAATTACTATGAATTCTTCAGATTAGTAGTAGTAAACTAGGGGAATAAAACGTGTGCATAAAGCATCACTTCCCCGCCCCCCTCGGCAATGTAAATTTTCATTATGGGTATCTTTCGGAAGAGCTCTTCAATACTTTTAAAACGACTGATCGAACTATCAATCTGTAACAATTGAAAGGAATTTCTGATAGATTGTAGTGGAAGACTGACTTTTATACAAACTATGTGAAAAATACCAGAGTCGGGAATCGAACCCGGGCCTTCCGTTTAACGCGTGGATGCTCTAACCACTGAGCTACCTTGACTGATAACCAGTTCGGCATTTCTCACGTAATATACATTGACAAGGTCACCGAGTATGCAAACGCAGCCATATCAAGTGGACTATAATGATCATGGCTCAGCTCCAATAGATTGATATATTGTCACTTGATATAGTTGCGTTAAGCGGAAGGCCCGGGTTCGATTACCTGTTCTGGTATTTTTCACATAGTTGGTATAAAAGTCAGCCTTCCACTCCAATCTATCAGAAATGAATTTTCAGATTGATGATCAAAATTTCTAAATTTAAAACAAATTTATCGACTTTTTTTTTTTTTTTTTTTAATTTTTTAAGAAAAAAAAAAAAAAAAATTCTCAGATGTCGGCACAAAATTGACTTTCTTTTGTTATTTAGCAAAACACTTCTATGGGATGAAAATCGTCTTCATTCATCCTGGAAAATAATTTCAATAAATAATTTATATTTTATATCGAATGATTTTCTCCTTCAAATTGTAATGTTCAGGTTATTCATATTAACCCTTGTTTCCTCCAATTCACCATCCACCATCATGGCAACAAAACAAATTCTTAAAATACTAGGAGGCCCTCCTCGCTCCGCTCTCACCAACCCCCGAGGGAAGCTTCGCATCCCCCTGACTCACTTTACTTATTAACCCATGCCGACTTTACTTGTTAACCCGCCTTTACTCTACCCGCGTATTCACTGCTTTGTTTTTCACTGAATAGGAACATTAATAGTGCATAATACAAGACAAAAACAGAAAAAATATTATAAAAATCCCCACATTCAATGTCAAATTAAAATACATAATAATTTAATAGCACATTATTTACTTTTATTTATTTTTATGAAAATTATGCTAAAAATCAGTAATTTTTTTGGGTGGAATAGAAAAAAATTCGTAATATCTAGACCATTTTGCATCATAGCTTTAGTATATGACCCTCTTTATTTCTTTTTCACAACCATGGATCCAGGCCGCGGTACCCCAGTCGGTAAAGCGCCGAGCTCGTACAGTCTGTAACAAAAGTGTCCGAACACTAGCAAAACTTCCTACTCCTACATAAAAAAAATTACACTTCATTCGGTTTTGTTAAATAAATCCCTGTCGAATACCGTTCTTAGTCAGTCTAGGAACATGATTCGACAAGGATTTATTTAACAAAACCGTATGAAGTGTACTTTTTTAACATAAGAAGTTGCTAGTGTTCGGATATTTTTGTTATCGACTGTAATTGGAACATTGCGGGTTCCATACTTGAGCCGGCCAAAGATCGTCGTGTACACTAATGGTGGCTGGTGCACGTAAAATCTGTTGTAGCCCAAAGTTCCCCGTGTTCCGCATCAAAACTATACCTCTGGAGATCACCAAAGCGGGGGAGCAATCCCTCAGTGGAGATCAAAATTGTCGAAGCAGGACACTTTGGTCCCGCCGTTTTGGTCCCGCCACTTTGGTCCCGCCATTTTGGTCCTGCCGTTTTGGTCCCAAGGAAATTTTGGTCCCTGGCCATTTTGGTCCCGAGACATTTTGGTCCCGCCAATTTTTTGCAATTTTTAAAATATATATCAGTTTTTTAATATGATAACATATTTATTGATACGGGAAAATTGAAAAGCTCTTAGAATATCGTTAATTAAGGAATATCATTTATAAATTTTCGACATTACAATTTCTGCCTAGCTATTGAGATTCGGAGAATTTACTACTAATTTTTTTACGAAAATTATATATATATATATATATCTGCAATTGCGCTTTTTTTTAATTGAGATTTTTTTCATTTGATTTCGATTTAACTTGCTTCAATTGTAATTTGATTTTTAATTTACTATCTGTGACAAAATTCTGTGATTTTAAAACTATTGTTAACAATAAAAACACTACCTTCTTATTAAAAAAAGAATCCCCATTTGATTATACATATTGATAAAGTTTGAATTATTTTAAAAATAATAAAATACAAAAAAAAAAAAAAAAAAAAAAAAAATTGTTTAAATAAAGGGAAAAAGAAAGAAAGAAATTCGGTATGGGGGAATATATATATATATATATATTCCAACGATGTACTTCAAAGAAGGGGTTAATTGATATTTTTCTCCTTACGATATTAAATATAATTTGCTTTTAGTGGCAGAATGTTATTTTTTTTTTTCAATTAAATGGTTTTAAATGGACATTTTCTTAAACTATATTGTAAAGGGGTTATAATGGAATAAAAATGCTTTTCCAATTCTATGTAATATATAACCATTTCCTGTGTTTGACAAATATATCCGGATTGACAGAGAAGAAAATGACTTAAGTTTAGCATCTGTACAAATTATTCCTGAGATCATTATTTAGGTTCCTCGCATTTTCTTTTATTATTAAACTCTAACATTTAAGAGGTGCTTCGATAAAGCATTGATTTCCTACAAATATTGTATTCGAGCACTCTAAATATGAATGTGATAATTAAGAGCCGCATTACAGTGTTTTATATTAAAAACCTTGTATTTCATTTAAACTGAAATTTTGCAGACTTAGATAAATTTACAATGCTTGGATCTGCGCTGATAACTAATACCTTTATCATTCAAAATTCGATCCGAAATAATAAATTTTCTGTTCTATGTGTCCTGTAGTTACATCATTTTGAACAAAGGTTGTAGATATTCAACACTCCAATTGAAAACATTCGTCTAAGTTCTCTTTTGCCCGAAGTTCCCTCATGTATTTGCTGTCCTTTTTCCTCTATCGTACTAAGAAAAAATCTAAATCTCAAAATTTTAGACTTTTTTTACAGTTTCATTTGTTACTACAACTTTCTGTTGGAAAATAATAATAATAAAAATCATGTATTTTTAAAATATTCATATTTCGCATATTTTCCCTTTATTTAAGATGAGTATTTTTTTTTTTTTTTTTTACAATTAATTAAAAATAAATAAATAAATAAATAAAAAGGGGACTGATGTGCAAGTTGTACCTGACGGGACTAAAGTGAAAGTTGTACCTCAAGGGACTAATGTGAAAGTTGTACCTCACGGGACTAACGTGCAAGTTGCACCGAACGAACAAACAATTTCTTTCAACGAAAATGCCTACTAACCCCTAATATATCGTATCATATTATATATCGTATTTATCGTAATATAACTCAATACTTATTTCGCTTCCTTCTTCGACTCGTTTTAATACGCATTTTTTTATATGCATGAGCAGCCCCCGAAAAACAAAAACATTAAATCATTAAATTCATTTTTTTTACTTATTTTTATTTCATATTATTTCACGCGCACTTTTTATTTCCTAATTCAAAATTATTAAAAAAAATCTTTTTCGATATCGCTTGTAACGATACTGATTATTATTAATTTTCTTTTCTTTTTCTTTCAATAATAATAATAATAATAATAAAATGATTTTGATGAAATTTTGGCAAAAGCAGAATTTAGTTTAGGACGGAGGATTATTAGTTTTTTTTTTTTTTTTTTTTTCTTTTTTCAAATTATAACATCGCTTTCAAATTATTCAATTATATTTTCGATAAATTTTAGATTTCGACAAATGTCCAACTATCGAAATCGACAACGCAAAAATCCCAGATTGAGACTAATAGGCCCTCAGTCCTAATAATAATAATAATGATAATAATTTTTCTACCCCCATGTTTTCAAGTCAAATGACAAAAATTCGAAATATGAAAAAGAATTTCGCTTTTTTGCTGTAATACATTGATTATTCCTGATATCGGGACCAAATTGGCGGGACCAAAGCGGCGGGACCAAAACGGCAGGACCAAAACGGCGGGACCAAAATTTCCACGGGACCAAAGTGGCGGGACCAATTCGGCGGGACCAAAGTGGCGGGACCAAAACGGCGGGACCAAAGTGTCATGTACCCCAAAATTGTGATGGCATGTCTCCGGAACACCCATAGGGATGTATTCCAGACCGTCGCCAGTTACCCATAGCGCAGTTCGGATGTGACGTTAAACCCAACATACATACCTACAGTCGGCAGCACTAGCAAAAATTCCTTTATAGAAAAGTACACTTAACCCATTAACGCCCAGCGTCCTCATTTGAGGGCAGCTAATGAAATAGCACGTATATTTTTTGTGGTTTCTTGGAATGATTTCTGCTTTTTAATGACAGTTTCTAGCGTCACTCTAAATGTTCCCTCAGAGTTTTAAGTGTCTGCTATTAATTATAATTACATAATTTGTGTAGTTGTTTTATGATTTTACATTCATCGCATATATATTTTTTTTTTTTTTTAATTTCGCAGGTATACTAACTTAAGTCAACTTGAATAACAATATATATTGTAATACTTTACTTTCGAGATCTTTGTCAACATATAATAGGAAATTAATCTGTTATCTCGAAGTTTCTTCGCTAGAACATTAAACGTCCTCAAATGAGGACAGGCTTTAAATTTCAAACTGTCAGGAGAATTGTTTAAATTTAATGTAATTTACTGTCAGTTGTCTATATTAATTTAGAATAGAAATATTCATCAAAATATATTTTGCAAAATTAATTCGGGCGTTAACGGATTAATACAGTTTTGTTAAATAAATCCTTGCCGAATGATGGCTTTAGACTGACTAAGAACAGGATTCGACAAGAATTTATTTAACAAACCTGCATTCAGTGTATCTTTTTTATATAGGAATTTTTGCTAGTGCTCGGATACTTTTGCTGCCGACTGTACCTACCTACAATCATGATGCTATTTTAATTTTCCCGTGTAAAATGATTTCATGGCAGAAGAACAACGTCACTGGGAGAAAAGTTTTCAAGGTGGTAAATACAGTACCTTCATAAACGATCGAAATTTCTAAGCAGCTGAAATGTCTTCCTTGGGTTATTCGGAATACATTGATAACCTCTCATGGTCTCATGACGAGAAGAACCCTGCCCTCCGCGAGAAGATGCGGTCGCAGGCAAAAAAAAAAAAAAAAAAAAAAAAAAATGACGCTAGTGACAGAAATTTTTTTTAAATATATAGAGAAATCCAACATGGTCGTTTGTCCGGATGGCTCTGCTATATGCTCAACATCAAGGCACTGCGCCCACTGTCGCAAAGAGACGGCGTAGTGACATTCACAAATCCAGAGGTTTAAGCAGTAAAGCCACCAGCCACCATTAGTGCACACGACGGTCTTTGCCGGCTCGAGTACCGAACTCACATCCTTCCAATTACGAGTCTGGCAATGAAAGAAATAGTTTCTAAAAGCAATTGTAAAAAAAAAAAAGGGGCGGGGGCGGTAGAACGAGAACAAGACAATTTTAAAACAGAACTATGCTAAATTCCAAGATACTTTAAAATAATTTTTAAGCTATTGTATAGCTTTTATCGCGGGCTTTGAGCGCGGCGACCGAATCGAAAAATTCCGTAACGAAAAAAAAAACCTAACACAGTTCGGTAGACTTCGGCTGTACGAAGCTCGCACAGATCGAGACGAGCTACTTCGAAATCAGACGAATACATAAGCAGCTGTTTGTGAGAAAGTATATAGGTGTATAGGTATCTATCATCTATGTACAACAGTGAATAACTGTACGCGTAAAATTTGTGTATAAAGTAGATCAGATAAAACTTGAATATCTCCATTCGACTTGCAGGCCTTTAAAATCTATTAAATACCTTTTCTCTATTAAAATTTGTTTTCTTATCATTATTGTTATCTTATTCATTAATATCAAAGAAAAACCTTGAATATCCCCATTCGACTTGCAAGCCTTTAAAACCTATTAAATACCTTTTCTCTATTAAAATTTGCTTTCTTATCGGTCACCACGCTCAAAAAGTGTAACTTGAATTAATATCAAAGAAAAAACTTGAATATCACCATTCGACTTGCAGGCCTTTAAAGCCTATTAAATACCTTTTCTGTATTAAAATTTGTTTTCTTATCGGTCACCACGCTCAAAAAGTGTAACTTGAAATAATATCAAAGAAAAAACTTGAATATCCCCATTCGACTTGCAGGCCTTTAAAACCTATTAAAATACCTTTTCTCTATTAAAATTTGTTTTCTTATCGGTCACCACGCTCAAAACGTGTAACTTGAAATTATATCAAAGAAAAAATTTGAATATCCCCATTCGACTTGCAGGCCTTTAAAAACCTATTAAAATACCTTTTTTCAAAAAATAGAGTTAGATCATTGAAATTTCGTACATCGAGGTTTTCGATACCTACAAATCGATTGTGGATATTTTTGATATATTCTCATTGAGGATATATTCTCATTAAATCAATAAAAGAAAAAAAATTGTTTTCTTATCGGTCAATACGTTCAAAAAGTGTAACTTGAATTAATATCAAAGAAAAAACTTGAATATCCCCATTCGACTTGCAGGCCTTTAAAACCTATTAAATACCTTTTCTCTATAAAAATTTGTTTTCTTATCGGTCACCACGCTCAAAAAGTGTAACTTGAATTAATGTCAAAGAAAAAATTTGAATATCCCCATTCGACTTGCAGGCCTTTAAAACCTATTAAATACCTTTTCTCTATTAAAATTTGTTTTCTTATCGGTCACCACGCTCAAAAAGAGTAACTTGAATTAATATCAAAGAAAAAACTTGAATATCCCCATTCGACTTGCAGGCCTTTAAAACCTATTAAAATACCTTTTCTCTATTAAAATTTGTTTTCTTATCATTATTGTTATCTTATTCATTAATATCAAAGGAAAAACTTGAATATCCCCACTCGACTTGCAGGCCTTTAAAACCTATTAAATACCTTTTCTCTATTAAAATTTGTTTTCTTATCGGTCACCACGCTCAAAAAGTGTAACTTGAATTAATATCAAAGAAAAAACTTGAATATCCCCATTCGACTTGCAGGCCTTTAAAACCTATTAAATACCTTTTCTCTATTAAAATTTGTTTTCTTATCGGTCACCACGCTCAAAAAGTGTAACTTGAAATTATATCAAAGAAAAAACTTGAATATCCCCATTCGACTTGCAGGCCTTTAAAAACCTATTAAAATACCTTTTCTCAAAAAATAGAGTTAGATCATTCAAATTTGGTACATCGAGGTTTTCGATACCTACAAATCGATTGCGGATATTTTTGATATATTCTCATTGCGGATATATTCACATTTATTCAATAAAAGAAAAAAATTTGTTTTCTTATCGGTCACCACGCTCAAAAAGTGTAACTTGAATTAATATCAAAGAAAAAACTTGAATTAATATCAAAGAAAAAAAAATACTGCATAAATAAAATAAATAAATAATTATAATTGCAGAAGTTGATAAAAAATGCTATGCAATAGCTTTACCGCGGCAGTCCTCGAGTGCCACACGTATTTTTTTTAATTAATTCAGTAAAAAATAAAAAGGATAACATTGAAGGAATAACCATTTTAACATTTCTCTTTTTCTTTTAATATATTGGACCATCCTTAGGGCTGCATTCCAGACCGTCGCCAGTTATTCATTGCGCTGTTCTAGCGCGACTTTAAATCCAATCAACCATCTTTTAATTTATTATCATATTTTTTTCTCAATTTGCTCGAGTGGTGGCAACATTGATAAATATCTTAAAGAAAAAATAATTTTTTTTTTCAAAATAACTTTTAGAGAAATGGGGCCAAATTTGGAGCCAAATGCTCTCCGAGGCCTAACCCAAAATTTTGGAGCCAACCACCTTGATTTGGAGGACTCGATTTAGCTCCAAGGAGGCCAAACTGTCAACCATGGAATGAATTTTCTCTTTTGAAAAAATGTGTAGTGCTGCCATCTATGAATTGAATAAAATAATAGATGTTTCAACTTCGTTTCAATATGTACTTCATATAAAATAATTCTTCGTTGTCATAAAATAAAAGTGTATCTATAAAACTTTTAAATAATTCCAAAATTTTTAATCATGATACCATTTGGAAAATTAGTCTCAGATCAAAATTGCAGAAATCCGTAATCTTGATTAGCTTAAAAAACGTGAGAGTTAATAATAATAATAATATTCCTAAAAATTATTTAAAAAAAAAATCCTAAATGTGTAATTTTATAGAGCAGCAATGTAAGAGGTAAATTTAAGGTTTAATGGAAATATACTTAAGAAAATTCTAAAAAGATTAGTTTAGTGGTTATTAGTACGGGCACAAGTTTTCATGTTTATAGTTAATTCAGTTCAGTGTTGTTGTGCTGATGCAAGGGTTAAGTCAGATTGATTATACCTGAGGCCTAGGCCTTTGTGGAATGCCATCCTGAGGATTTTCTATGTATATTTGGTCCTATTCCGTATTTAATCATACCGAAAACTACGAATGGCTAGGTCGCACTGGGCTTGTATAATAGATAATTGTTTTTAGGAAGTTTTAGTGTCGCCATCTATTTGTAATGTTGAGAACTAGAAAATGAAAGCGAACTGGAATTCCGTTTAACATACGCATTTGCAGAATATTTAATTTGTTGGCGTGACTATTTTTCATATAAAAGTTAAAAAAATATATATAATGCATAGTACTTTAGAGTGAAGTAACTTCTTCTATGAAATTTATTTTCGCACAAAAAATAATGGTAGAGTCAATTGGTTAAATTTTGTGTAAATCAGGAATGAAATTGCAGAAATGAAACAAAAAGAAGAAATACGTGTATTTCTGAAATGTATTTCACTTAGAAATATAATACTGTCAAATGTATTGTTAAAATCCTTTTACACTAATACAAAAAGGAAGGCAAAATATTGGACTAGGTTTATTCCACGGACTTAGATAGCGTGTATACGTCCATGATTTATTCTCTGAATGGCGAAGAAATATTTGCTGCTGCCGTCTATGAATAGAAGAGAATACTAGTCACTCCACCTCAGTGTAATTCCCCTGAAATACGAGGGTAAGGTGAAAAGTTCTCGGCCTGACACAAAAATGGTCTTCCAATCAGCAAAATTTTGTGTTTTCTGCATTGGTGCATGTTTCATTAGTTTATATGACAAGTTTCAAATTGTTCTCTCAAGTAGTTTGTTTACACGAATTTTTTTTTCGTTAAAATGGATAAACTTGAATATCGTACGTTCATAAAATTCTTCGTTTCTGATGGATTAACCCCTTAGGAAATTCATCTGATGTCAACAAAAGTTTACGAGGACTCTGATCCTTCCATGTTAACCATTAAAAAGTGGTCAGTTGATTTTAAACGTGGTCGCACGTCGCTCGAAGATGATCCACTTGAAGGACGGCCAAAAACGGCCACCACACCGGAAATCACCGAAAAAGTGCATGATATCGTGTTGGACGATAAATGAGTGAAAATGAGTGAGATAGCTGAGGCTGTGGGGATATCGGAAAAAAGTATGTGAAACACCTTGCACAAAGAATTAGGGATGCGAAAGCTGTGCGCAAGAGGGGTGCCGCATTTGCTAAATGCCGATCGAAAGCAAATGCGAAAACAATATTCGCAACAATGTTTGGGACTACTGAATAAGGATCCGACCGATTTTGTGCAGCGATTTGTTACCATGGATGAGACATGGGTCCACCATTACACGCCAGAAACGATATAACATGCCAGAAGCCTTTTAGACTCTTACTTCCGGGAAGGAATACTGATGTTGGAGAAACACTGGACCAAGTGTGTTGAAGTCAAGAGAGAGTATGTAAAAAAATAAAATCATTTTTTAATTGAAAATCGCTGTCTTTCATTGTCAGGCCGAGAACTTTTCACCTTACCCCGTAATTCCGCTAAGCTTTACTATAGGGCACCTATTGGCGATTCGTAAAGCGTTGATGTGTGTTCAGTGTATCGACACTTTTTACTAGTAACGTTTTTGTATCCGAACTTCATTTACACGTCCTGGAACTTTGTTTGCTTTTCTTTTTGCGTCTGGTAGCTCAGCTAAATGATATGTTTTATTTATGACTTTTTCAGAGTTAAAAAATACTTTTTTTGAATATATTTTAGTTTATTTATTTATCTTTTTAATAAATGGAATTATTTAGGGAAAAAAGAGATCATGTTAGTAATTGATGCTGTACAGATTTTCATGCAGAACAAATTTGCGATATTCAGCGTTTTTTTTTTTTTTTTTTTTTTTTTTTTTTAATTCTGTTGGAAAAAAAAATGGCAACAATTAAATTATGTTGAGATTAACAAGATAAATAAAGTAGAGTGATAAATGGTAACCCTGACATGGTCCAACACGAGCCATGTGACATGAACCCTCTGTGCGTTGGTTCCCTTGGTAACAGCTTATTTTCAATAAATTTCTATGGTAACGGTTTGGAGATTGTTCTTGGCAAAAGTCATAACTGCCAATATTTTTGTTTACTTATGTAGTTTAATATTCTTTTGTTATAAATCATTTTGATTTTGATTTTACTTCTTTTTAATTTTGTGTAGTCGAAATTTAACCGACAAAATGCTTAAAAATAGTTGAAAAATTATTATTTGTTGTTAAATTTAACTCTTTAAAACTTTAACTTTCTTTTATAAAACAAATAAGGTACCAAATGAAAGGGGAAATTTTTGTGAATCCGATGGATTAAACAGCTTATCGATCGGACAATTAGATTTTTTTAAATTAACTAAAGTATGAATTTTAGGTGGCAATAGCAGAAGATTGTATGGAAACCGTCAGGAGAAATAAAAAAAAAATCTGCTTCATATTAAATCACATGTTTTTGAATTGGGATTAAAAACTGCAGTTTTCATTTTTTTTTTTTTTTTTTTTTTTAAATTTTCTCTCACGAACACAAAAATATAATATACAGCCTGTACCCCACAAGACCACCTTGCATTTCAAATTTCATCAATTTTTTTTTTGGTTAATAAACAAAAAAAGTTACTTTTTTTTTTCAAATTAAGTTTTATTCTAACTTCGAAAAGATTTATGTGATACGATACATTAAGAATTTGGGTTTTAAAAGTTTTTTTAAATAGATTATTTATTTTAAAGTTTTAATGCTTGTGAAGTGAGCATACATCGGAATACTGACCACTGCAGTACAGATTTTCGGATTCGTGCATGACAAATTAGTTGCATCCAGGGTTTATTTATTTAATTTATTTATTGTTTGTTTGTTTTAATGATTGCTTCGGTACAGATTTTGATGATTTTCAGATTAATGCAATCTGTAATTTTGAAAATTTGTGGAAAAGCTTCGAGTCATACATTTATAACATTCAATATCGTGTATATTAAAGCTTGAAACTTTCCGAAATTTTTTCCCCTAGCTACAGCCTTGGATTCATTTGTGTTGAAGTAGCTCATATTTCTATTACAATTTTAAATACTTGTTTTGTTAATCTTAAAAATACGCTTAATTTATTTCAGCGAATTTCGTAACAAGCGACAAAGTGAAACAATAATTTACATATTTTCTTAAAATGTATTTTTGATATTTTGTAATAATTCAGAGTGTCGATTCGCAGTATCGACTCTTCCCGTGAGCAGTTTACCGGCAACAGCAATTGGTGCCTTATATTAAAGCTGTTCCAGTAATTCTTCGTTATTGTTAAGACGTAAGTAAATACAGATAACTAAAATAATCTGGTATGTCACTCACGCGACTTTCTCTTACCCTGAAATTTAATACTATAAATAAAGGTTGGGCTAAGCTTTACTATACGGCACCTATTGCTTATTGCCGTTGCCGATGTTTTGATCGCGTGATATGACGGTGATTCGAGACCCGAATCAGAGTATCGATACTTTTTTTTCTGTTGTATCGAAACGTAACAAAAGGATCTTCAATTGTTAAAGATCGTTTATATGATTTTACAAAGTTTAAAGCAAAATTTTTTCAGTGTATTTTTATATATTTTTTAATAAATTTACGAAGAAAAAAAAGGGTAGGGCATAATAGTCATTGCTTCAGTACAGATTTTTTTATGCATCGTGATTTAATTAGGTGCATTCAGTGATTATTTATTTATTTATATAATGCTTGTGTAGCAATCTACCATCGGAATACTCACCGTTACAGTATATATTTCATGCATTTTCTGATTCATGCTCCTCGAAATAGGGGTATCCAGTGATGTTTTTTTTTGTTTTGTTTTAATGCTCGCGAAGCGAGCAAACAGCAGAAAACATAGTGAAACATAAAAAAATGTTTCATCATTAGAAAAGTATTGTTTCATGACATTTTGATTAGATTCACGACGTTGTGAAACGATTCGCAGTACCGACTCACAAACCGAATCAAAACACCATCATACCACGTGATCAAAACATCGGCAACGGCAATAAGCAATGGGTGCCGTATAGTAAAGCTGTTCCAAAGGTTGAAGATTAAGAAGTAAGATAACGAGTACTGTTATGTAAACCTATGTTAAAAAAATTCAAATTAGGCTTCGGAAGGGTTTTATATGATAAATAGTTCTGTGTGAGGGGGGCTACCACCCACCTCAACCCCCCGTTTCATTAATGCACCTACATTTATACAGAATTTAATTCGGTTATTAAAAAATAATTCTGTTTAAAAAAAATAATTTATTAAAATTATTATTTAAAAAAGTTATCTTTTTATGATAATACAGATGATTTTCATGTTAGAGAAGTAGTACAGCACTAAATATCCAAAAAAAAAAAAAAAAAAAAAAAAAAAGAATTTATTCTCAATATTACATTAAAAAAAATGTTAAAAATGAAAATAATTTATAACTTTATTTTAAATTATCGCAGATCGATGGTTCAACCATTCGTTTTAAAGGCATTGGCGAGCTCTTTTGAAAGATACCCATCATGAAAAATTACTCCCCTCGAGGGGGGGGGGAGGCGAGACTCCTACATACACAATTTTTTTTTCCCAGTTGACTATCTCTATTACAAAAAATATATATTCGTTTCATTTGGTTTAGTGCAGTTTATAGATGTAAACACTACTTACGTACAATTTTCCCCATAGATGTAATGTATTTGAAAACTTTTGAGTGTCCCTGTGCACGAACCATTTGCTTCATCTCAAAGAAAAGCTTACTGTAGCATACACATTTAGAATACCGAGTTTGGAATTTCTGCTACTATTTGTTCTTGAGATATGCTGATAACAGACACACAGACAGACACATAGGCCATTCGCTAAAAACATGATTTTCGTGTTCAGGGAACCTCAGAACATGTAAATATAACAAAAACTCACATTCGAAAATTTGACCCTAAAACAATACTTTCTCGACCCTATGGGTAAGAAAAAGTAAAAAAGCTTCAGAATCACATGATTCAGCTACAACAATGCATTTCAAGTATTATTTTATACAGGGTAATTCCATACATTTTGCATTTTCTTTATTTTGTTACTGGTTCCCTTTTAGTCTTTGGGAAGAAACCTTCGCTGAAATATACGAGATATAATATGTTCTTAACATGCCCTATGTTTTAGAATAATTCGTCTAGTGTTTTTCTAAATAGATATTCGACAAAAATCGAAAGTATCTGGTCATTTATGGCATGATAGTATATATAACAGCACCATCTATCGGTTAAAGCGCACAAGTATTTAATCAACATAGCTTCTCATAATGAAGAATTTTGTACATGCAGGTTGGTGGAATTTTAAACTATAGATGCTGAGACACAGCCGTTTGAAAAATTGCAGAAAGTAAATTACAACAGCATCACCTGTTATTCCATAGATACCAAAATTGAATCAGAATAATTTTTCACACTCTATCTGTCTTGTAAACTAGGGTTGGATCATTACTATGAAATAGAAGCTGGGATATTACCTTTCTATAAACGAAGTTAAATTACTGCTTGGAAGCGCCACTTGTCGTTCGATATGCACTCAAATTTAAGCAACATATTTTTTAATAGTATCTCATATACCAAGTTTGGTGCATTTATATATCATAGAAACGGAGACATTGCCTTCTCGTAAACGGAGTTAAATTGCACCACAGCAGCGCCATCTGTCAGTCGATGTATAGTCAAATATATAGTTCTAGACTTCCTATATAATACAGGCTACCAATTTGCTGATTTTCCCTTGTCCGCGAAGAATTGTGACAGATGGCGCTACCAGCCAGGTCTCTTAGGGATATTGTTTACAAAATATCCCTATACTGACGATGAATATCCCTACTTTAGGGAAAATTGTAAAAAAAAAAAAAAATGTGGAAAATTTAGCCTAATCCATGCAGAATCACATGAAATTTCTTACAAAACAACCACACAAAAGTCTCTACAAAGTTAAAACACGTTGCTACATCCTGAAAATATTACTAAAAGTCCCTATGACTAGGGACAAATTCTTATAGTTGGCAACACTGTAGGGATTTGTGAGTCTCTTTTTAAACGTAATTTATATTTTATTTTATGATTAAATCTTTCACTTTTTCTAGAATTTCGAAAGATTAGTTGATTATTGTGGAAGGTAAACTTTTTTTTTTTTTTTTTTTTTTTTTTTTTTTACGGAATACTTATGAAGTATTTAAAAAAACAGCTCTTACAATTTTGTCTACCATACCATGTTATCCAATGGGCATTTAAGAAATTCAATCACACACTCTAAGTGCCATCTAGTGAGTAAATACACTTTCAAAGGTGGACATTTTCTCCCATAGAAGACTGCCGGAATGGCAAGTCTGATATTATATAGGGAGTCTTGATATAGTCTTTGCCCAACTAGTGAGCGAGAAAATTTTCTCTCGAAGCTGACAGACGTTAAGTACCCTATTCGATCCCATTTCACGCTCATCGATTAGCCATTCGGAGTTTTCCGTAGGTTTCTCCGAAACCAGCATAAAGAGTTTTAATCAAGAATTAAGGGAAAAAAAAAAAAAAAAACTAAAAATTTAAATACAAAAGACTACTTAGACGTTTAAATGCACTAACTTTGCACTTCATTTTATTTTATTTTATTATTTTATTTTGGAATTAAAATTATTTTATTTTATTTATATTATTTTAAAACTAAAATAAATTGCATATTTAATAACAGTTAAACGATCAAACAATCCAATTAAAAAATCATCTTTTTTGGAAATAAAGCTTGATTCAATAATTATCAGATTTCTGAAAGTGAAAACGGATTTAAAAACGTATATCACGTGATGAGTAATATTGGTTACACAAATCTCCCTCTAGAATGTCACAGTGCCCGGCTATCGGTGGTGATTGCTCATGAGTCTCCTTAAAAATGAATGAAAACGAATTTGGTCATGTGATAGTATTTCTGTTACAGAAAATAAATAAAATGAATAAATAATAATAATAACTAGTATCGCCCAGTGGTCGAAACTCGACCATTTTTTTTTGCAAAGCGAGGCAAAGCAAAGTTATTGCCTTTTCCTAAACGGAATGCAATCCGCATTTGTAATGATCGATAGATGGCGCTTTTTCAGCTCTTGTTGTTAGTAAATATTACAGCCACGTGTATCTATTTTTGTTCTTTTTGTTATTCTACTTAATATTCGTACTATAATTTCCCCGCCATTACATCATGGAAAATTGATTGCTTTTGGAAAAAAAATATTTCAGTTTATTCAAAGTTTGATCGGAAGTAGATTTTTAACTGAAGTTGAACAAATATTAGCTTCAAATCATCTGATTAATTCTTTACTTCCGTTAGCCGAAGCAACTGAAATTTTAAATTTGTCATTTGGAAATAAATGGAAGCTTAATTCTGGATTTCTTGGTCCTTTGGAGTTACACTGGAGCACACAACAGTATGTGTTATCTTTTTTACCGGATTTATTCATTTTTATTCAATAAATATATGTGAAACTAAACATCGGCTAGCAATGGCGGCTTGATGGAATTCGAATTAAAGCATGTTTATTGTGATTTCCCCTTAGCCCACCAGAGGGCGAGCATTTCATTAAAATCGCGGATTGCAACACAGCTGCGGCAATTGTCGAAAACCGAAAATCTAAAACGTTTCTGAATCTTATATTTTCTACTTATATATATGCAGAGGAAATAATAATAAATCCACTTTAAAAAAAATAAAAATAAGTAGTCAATTTCACTTAATTAAAATGCAAGGAAATCTCAAAACGTGTAAATTCATCGAAAACCGGAAATCAAAAGTTTTTATGTATCTTCTACTTGCTTCCTCTACCCACAAAAGCTAGCAATAAAGACACTTTTTTAAAAAATAAGTAGCCAATTTCAGTTAATTGAAACGTAAAGAAAGCCCAAAACATGTAAATTCAGCAAAAAACGGAAATCGGAATTTTTTCCGTATCGTCTACTTATACATGCAGCAGTTAGTAACAAATCCATTTTCCTTTTATTTAGTACTAGCAGGCTTTGCCCGCTTCGCTGGTCACTATACTTAAAGGAAACTCTTTTCTATATAGTTTTATGAAAAAAAGAGAAAATAATAATACTGAAATCGCTCAAAAGTTCGCTTTGGGTTCCCGCTATCTACGGCAGCGCCTTGTTCGTCCTCGCATTCTGCGATACCTGTCCCTATTGCCTGCGACAATGACTTACCCGTGGGCTTCCATTTAGGTGCTTATCATATATGACAATTTCGATACGGACAGTATCGAAAATTTTGAAGTAGCCCTTTATATTTGAATCCTAGTTATATATGAGCAACATTATACGTGATGTACATAATATTTGCTTTCAAGTTATTCTCTATATTTATTTGACTTAATCGATCAACCATAGAATGACAGCAATTCCAAGCCACATATAATATTACAATATGCTATGATCGGCTACTTCTATCGCATGAGACAATTATTATTATTTTGTGGTTATATATACTTCATGCTTAGTTAATAGTAGTTGGTATATAGAAAAATAAATAAATTAGTATGTAAACTTGATCATGGTACAGCCTTAATGCCCTTGGCGACTTTTAAATTTTTGTTGCCGTTTTAGACCAAAATATAATTTATGAGATTATTGTTCCTATACGCAAGCGAAATGTGACGTCACTGACCGTCCGTGGATGCAAGAAAATGATTTCCTATGTTAATCGCCCATTGGATTTTTTGTAAAAAATGATTAAAAATCGAAGAAAATTATTTCCCGATTTTAATCCCCATATTTGGGTACATATATGTATTAGTTATCATGTGCATGTGGTAGATTGAGTTATTTTGCTGTCAAATTGACAAAATTTTAATTTTAAATTTTAAAACTCTGTCGTTTTTGGCGCTTATTGTATTTGGTGATCAAAAACGTGATACGAAAATATACATGCCAGATGTATATTTTCGTAATATGCATTGTACGAAATATTGTTTCATATTATTCATTACTGTCTTAAAATAAATTGTTAAAATAACCATGATTTTTGAAAGGAATTAAATTATGTTCGCCAAATAATTTGGCGATATTTTATTTTTCTACCAAGGATGACCGATATCAAATCTATTCCGCTACAACATATTAGTATCTTATATTAGATACTTTATTTAGACATTTGAAAACAAATTTGACTTCAAATTATGATAGAATATTTATCATTTCCCTTTTAATCAGTATATTAGTTGGATATTGTGTAAATATCATCCTTTGAAATGAAATGTTTGTGTTTTCAATCGAATATGGAAGTTTGGCATTTTTTTTTCTAGAGTTTTGAAATTAAAAATTCAAATTTTGTCAATTTTACAACAAAAATAACTTAATCTAATGCATGGACATGATAACTAATACATATCTATACCTAAATACGGGGATTAAAATCGGGAAATATTTTTCCTCGATTTTTAATAATTTTTTACAAAAAATCCAATGGGCGTTTAACATAGGAAATATTTTTCTTGCATCCACGAACGGCCAGTGACGTCATCACTTCGCTTGCGTATTTCTTTCTATCTTTTCCTTGGCGAAAAATGTCCGATCTACTTCAGCATCAAAATTATAAAAAATTGTCAAGAATTATCAATAAGAAAATACCTTTAATATATTGCTGAATTAGCGTTTATGCCAAGCGTGTTTCATCCGCCATACTAAAAAAAAAAAAAAATCTGAAGTTGAGGTATATAAAACAAATGCTGTGAAATAAAATTCAGAAGAAATATGTTAGATTTGTAATATTACTATTTTATTTTAAAATTATAAAGTGTCATTTTCTCATCGACCAATTTAACATTTAGTAATTTCTTACTTTTCGCGTGAAAGCATATTTCATTTTATGCTGAAAACAATAAATAAATACATCTCGTAAACTTTTTTTTTTGGCAACAATTAAAAATTTAAATGGCTTATAATAAGTCAATATAAGTCTATAAGTTTATTATTTTCATATTTTAATTAATTTTAAAGATTTTTTCAATTTTTTTTTCCCTAAACCATCCCTGACCTATAAGGAAAAAAACAAAAAAAGAATGATCGAAATCCGTTCAGCCGTTCTCGAGTTTTAGTGAGACTAACGAACAGCAATTCATTTATATATATATAGATATTAGTTGAATATTTACTGTTTAAATATCACCGTTTGAAATGAAATGTTTATGTTTACATTCGAAACTGGAAGTTTGCCATTTTTTTTTTCTGGAGTTTTGTGATTTTAAATTAAAATTTTATCATTTTTGCAGAAAAAAGAACTCAGTCAAACACATGTAGACAGTAACTTATATATAACTATACCCAAATATCGGAATTAAAATCGGCAGATAATTTCCGTTATTTTTTAATACTTTTTTACAAAAAATCCAATGGACAATTAACATAGAAAATCTTTTTCATGGCTCCATGGACAGACAGTGACGTCATCACTTCGCTTGCATATAGTAAGGCTCCTATATATACGAGCTGGCGCATCAGGCATTTTGTTGCCTTAGGGTTGCCACATGTACCCAGGACGTTTCTCTGATAAACAAACCAAAAACATTTTTTTTATCGTCTTACGTTACTTTAGAGTAACTTATTTTATTATATTTCATAATTTTAGCTAAGTAAACTATGATATGGAAGTTTGTTTAGCGATAAACTCCTATAAGCATTCAAGAAGTGAATATAAAGTATTCACAGTCCTTCTATTACTCTGTGTTTGAGTTTTGGCGACATTTTGTTAAAGAAACAGAAACCGCCCTAACAACACATCGTACATCCATAGGATATCCTCAAAATAAAATGACATCCTGAGAATGTACTGTAAAAAAAATGTGTTTTTAGTTTTTAGGAATATTATTGTTGCTTATTGCTCTTATTTTGACCGGATTAGCTTCAGATCAAGATTTCTTAAAATCATTAGGGAAGCGATAAGGACGCCAAGCGGGAATACTGTCCTCTTCGGAGGCAAAAAAATGGCGGTGATGCGCCGGCCTATTATTTTATATAGGGGCTCTAGCATATAGTAATGCTACATTACTGTGTCATAAATTACTGTGTCTATGGTTTTATTTGAGCTTTATGAAATTGCCAGATTTAACAACTTTCTACTTTTAGGTATTTTTTAATGTAAAGGAATACGTGTATAAAAGGGAAAAATGGGGGAAAATGCATAAAAAATAAATGTATTTTTAAATACCTTCTTGACATCGTAAGAAAATAATATTTGTATTCGCACCTTCCGGCTAACCATACCTTTCGAATGATACCATTTTCAACCCTCTTCTCCCATAATTAATATGTTAAAAAGGGACAACAAATTTTATGCTTGCCTATTAATATATAGACTAGTGGTCGCCCAGTGGTCGAAATTCGACCATAATTAATTAAAATTATAAGTTTAAACATTATTAAGGTTCTATTGTCAAAGACTATACTTCTATAATCACAGATTTTGCCAAGGCTACACTGTTAATTTACCGCATTATGTTGTTGTTACATGTTTGATTAAAACGTTCTTGTAATCTATAATTGATAGCAGTGTCAACATCATAAAAATATAATTGCGCATAACATGGTGAACGACCATGTGCAGCAGTCATTGGACCCGATCTGTGATAAAAAACATCATGTATTTTGAAATGATACACTCCACTTGTAACTGCCTCGGATACTTGAGCTTCTGAGCTAACCATAGCAAATGATGAATTGTATTTGCGAATATTTTCAAAATAATTTTTTGACTTACTTTTTATTGAAGGTTCATTTGAAATAAGTCCATCATACAATGATTTAAAATATTCATTTTGACTTAAGGGCGGTAATATTGCTTTACCCTTATGACAACATGAAGTGAATGCAGTTCTGTCACCTAAAGTGACTTCAGATTCAAAATGTTTCGCATTGCAAAACCTGCATTCCAAATCCATTAATCCACAATCATAACTATAAAAAACTTTTGGAATGACATTTCGTGCACATTTAAATTTATCTGTCAAATTCACTTCTTCATTCTGTATAATATTAACACTATTTGTATTTTCATTACTATTATTATTATGTGTCCGCAAATATAGATTCCTTCTTCTTTGTCTCTCACTCCGACCCGTTAATGTTCTATGTCGAGGCATAATAAAAGTAGAAAAAAACTTTCATCGTCAGTAGAAAAAATCGTTATTTTTTTTTATTTTAGGTTGATTTCTTTAGAAACTGATCTATACAAATTGAATGAGTTGAGTTGAGTTGAGTTGATTAATTAGTATATATATAATGCAAAACTTGTGTGTTTTTAAAAAATATTAGCATTCTGCGATAACTCTTTCAGATGAAACTGGCTATTTAAAAAAGTAACTCATTGTTATTAACTTTTATTATTGTTATTAACATATTAACTTTTTATTATTAATTGAAATTTCAAAATTTTGGCAACAGTATAAAAAAATGAAAATGCTAATTTTAATCTGGAAATAAAACCCGATAATATAGGCTTTGAATTGCACCTTTGTCGTTTCACAAATGTTCCAATTTCTCGTCTTTGTCGTTGTATTTTTAAAAAATATTAGCATTCTGCACTTCTTCTCTATATAAACTGTAAGTGTGCGAAATTTCATAATCCTCCGTCCGCGCAATTTTCGAAAAAAGGGGTACAAAGTTTTTGCTTCACGTATTAATATATAGATAATAGTGATAATAATCTGCTTGATTTTCAATAAAACCCACTTGAAAAAAACCCAAGGAAAAGCCCAAGTGGGTTTTTTCAAAATCCTTGTTTAAAATTGTACTTTTGTCCAACTTAGAATAAACATACAAACATAAAACAAATATTATATTCGTTATTAGAACATGAGAAAGAATTTTCAGAAATGTCGGAGATGTTCAAAACTGTTCTATAGAAAAAAATCCTGAAATATTTTCCATGAAGAAAAAAAAAAAAAGTATAATTATCTTATTAAAACAGAATAAAAAAATGTATATATAAAAAAAAAAATAAAAGCAAGAAAAAACAGAGGGTACAACTTTAGTATACACCCACAGCTGAATTTGGCGATTTTTCTTTGGCGCCGTTTTGAACGATAACGATGTCGTTCTGTACTGTTTGCGATATAATATGGCAGCCTATATGTTGTTTATTTTAGATTTGTGATTTTATGTTTTATGTTTTATGATTTAGATTATGATTTTATCATTTATGATTTTTAGATTTTTGATTTAGCCATAATCGCCAACAAACAATCGCCAAATTCAGCTGCAGGTGTATACTGAAGTTGTTCCAAACAGAGTTGTTTGTCAATATAAAGAAAATTGTAGGACTCGAGGAATATAAAATAAATAAATTAAAAAAAAGAAAAAAAAATCTGAAAATTTGAACAGTGCAGCACTGTTATGTAATATAGAGGGACAATAATTAAAAATGTTTTATGAAAATTTATTGACTACGAAAAGTTCAATAAGGCAACATGAAATAATTAAATAATTATTAAAATCCATTTTTTGTGTTGTAAATGGCAGATAAAAATAATTTTAGAATATTTAAAGTATAATTATTTAATTTTTAAAATTTCTTTTTAACTTAATCATAAAAAGACTTTAGAAATTTTAAAATTATATTTTTAAGATTTTGATTTTAATGAATAAATAATAATTTAATTTTTTTAATTATCTTATTATGAATGCTATACTTAATGTTTAATAAAAGGAAGAAGGAAAATAATTCCCGAAAACTCTGATAAAACCCCGAAAAAACCCTGATCTACACCCCCCCCTCCCCCCCCCCCAAAAAAAAAAAAAAAAAAAAAAAAAACTCACTGGGTTGGCTTTTTTCTGAAAGAAAGAAAAAAAAAGTTTTTTTCCAACCCTGACGACAGATTTGTTTTAATCTATTCTTCCACTAGCAGACCCGGCCACGCGTTGCTGTGACTAAGTTATACGTTGAATTATACGGCTGTAAACTATTTAGTACAGTCAAATTATTATTTACGAACGAAGACGAAAACGTTGTAGCCGATGTAAAAACCCACAGGGTTGAGATTTGAAACTTAGGTCAAAATTTGGAAGCGATTGATAAAAATTTTCGTAGTGTTGATATTAAGCACAAATTAATTTTACTGTAGGGTCCTATAAATTTTAATGGAGAAGTGATATATATTATTTCCAATGCTACTTTGGATAAAATTGCTAAAATGACTAATATATAAATTAAATTCTATTAAAATTCTATTAAAATAAAAGTATAAAAGAAACAGACGATTTTAAAACCAATTTTTATGGAGGAGTGAAATATAATATATGCTATAATGGATAATTTTGCTATAAAATGACCTCATCATTTTAAATATTTTAAAGAGGGTAACAGCTGTAGTTATAAAAAGGAAAACAATAAGGCTAAACCAGTAAAATAAGTAAATTTGATAAATATTTTAAAACTTTAAAATTGGAAATCTTATGAAATATTGGACATTTAAAGTAAATACATGTATCATTTTAAATAGAAAAAGATTTTGGAAAAGTTTAGTGTATTTTAACGAAGCGATGAGAAGTTTTTGAGTATGTTAAAATTTTAATAGTAAATTCAAGTTAATAAAGATGGGAAACATTGAGGATTAAGATAAGAATAATTATAAGATAAAAAAAAAAAAACTTTTTATATACCATGCTTTTAAATTTTAATATACTAATAATATACTAATTAAAAGGAAAATGATAAATATTCTATCATAGTTTGAAGTCAAATTTGTTTTCAAATGTCTAAATAAAATATCTGGTGTAAGATACTAATATTTTGCAGCGGAATAGATTTCATTTCTGTCATCCTTGGCGAAAAAAAAAAAAAAGAATATCGCCAAATTATCTGGCGAAAATATTTAATTCCTTTCAAAAATCATGGTTATTTTAACAACTTATATTAAAAGAGTAATGAATAATATGAAACAATATTTCGTACAATACATATTACATGTCATACATACGTACAATGAATAATACATATTACATTTCGTACAATGCATACATCTGGCATGTATATTTTCGTGTTACGCTTCTGATCGCCAAATAATAATAATAATAATAATAATAAGCCAAGGGCGACAGAGTTTTGAAATTTAAAATTAAAATTTTGTCAATTTGACAGCAAAATAATTCAATCTAACACCCGCGATAACTAATACATATCTATACCCAAATATAAGGATTAAAATCGGGAAATAAATTTCCTCGATTTTTAATAATTTCTTACAAAAAATCCAGTGGGCAATTAACATAGGAAATCTTTTTCTTGGCTGCACAGACGGTCAGTGAGTCACACTTCGCTTGCGTATAGAACTCATAGATATAGTATAGCATATATAGAATAGAGTGATCATTGGGGAGGAAAAAAATATTCCTTTTCATTTGGGAAAAGACGACGTTTTTACCAAAATATGGCCGTCTTTCTCCGAGTGAATACACGGGAATACATACTAATACTTTAGCAAATAAAATTTATGAATAATTTATTTGCTAAAGGGGAATGGAAGACTCCAGATACAGTTTCAAATTCATATTTCTTTCTTTCTTTTCTTTCTTTCTTTTTTTTTTTTTTTTTCAATACCACTTAATGGCTGTTTCCAAAGCTTTTTTTTTTTTTTTCGGCATCAAAAATCTTTGTACGATAACATGGGGATGAGAGATCTATATATATTACTATATCTATGATAGAACTACATTAGCACTTTATCAATGTGTATAAAATCTTTAAATTGATTATGACGTCAATTTTCGTGAGATGCATAATTTAACTTTTTATAATTTTTTAACGTTCACGTTTGATTAAATGTATTTATTTTTATGTCGAAAAAAAATGAACTCGTATTTTTTTATTTATTTTTTTTTTTTTTTTTGGCAGCAATTAAATTAATGGAACTCACAGATATTTTGGAGAAACTTTAATAAAGGTCTATAATTAACAAATAATTGCAATAAAACAATATTGTGACAATAAATTGAGATAAAAACTATCCTATCTCTCAAGTTGGACCAAACTGCACACAGTGTGCAAAATTTCATTAAAATCGGTTCCTTAGTTTAGGAGTTTACCCCGGACAAACATCGTGACACGTAATTTATATATATATACAGATATAAAGGCACGCAGTAATTGTATTATTTACTTTGGTACACCTTTAGCATAGGTACTTTTGGAGGTTTTTATACTTTTGTTGTTGTTTTGGCGATGAATTACAATGGGTATCGCAATTGCATAAGTGAGCATAATCTTGTCAGAAACGTCCGAGCTACTTCGTTGCCAAATTTCAGCCTTCGCCAAGAGGTCCAAGCTGTCCCATTGCTTTAGCACGATTTTTCTCAATTTTATTTTAAATATTTTTTTATTTAATGGGAGAGGGAGGAAAGGGAA
>CAWVNO010002641.1:0-20000 GCA_963930645.1 Salticus scenicus | reverse complement strand
CGTCATCCCTCTAAACCTGCTATAACTATCCAAGTGATATCGCTTGCATTCATAGCCTCAAATAATAATAGCTTGCAAGGACCATTGTTTGCTCAACAAACATAGTTTTATTTCCTTTTTTCCATTCATTATATCAAAAAATGCTAAAATCAGTATAATTCTTTTTTTGTACTGTTTCATCACCGCTAAAAAACATTATCAAATCGAAAACATATTCTTTTTTTTTTTTTTTTTTTTTTTTTTTTTTTTTTTTTTTTAATAATTTTTAAGTTTGAAATATCGTACAAAATATTGAACGAACATTTTTCAATATAATAGTTCAAGATCATTGTTTACCTGAACAAATAAGTTTCTTATTTGTTTGTCCTGAAGATGTATTATTAATTGAATTACTAATGTAAACAAAATTTTTTGTTAAATATAATATAATTCTTTATTAATAGACATAAAAATGCTCCGATAATTCATTAAGTATCTTAAATGTATTACGTTAAAAGCAAAATGTAATTTTTCTACCGAAGTATTACAAAGAAAAAAAAAATGCTGATTTTAAATTATTTAATATAATAGAAATACTTATTACATAAATCATACCACGTTAAAATGTGTCTTCGCATATTAATGCAACTATTTTAATTATTTCAAAATCTAATATAATTTTTAATGTATAATAAAATTATTGTCGGCTCACTTTTCACCATGCATCTTATCTCATGTATAGCAATTCTATATACTTTTACAATATATAAAATCTATCTACGAAAAAGTATTGATTACTGAGTGCACTTTGCACTTCTTGTTATTACATAGTTGTGGCATTTGTGAAATATAAATGATTTAAATTTAATTCTATTTTTTTTAATTCCCAAGCATAATATAAAATATTTCTTTGATAAGTTTCAGTTCGTTTACTATAAATTATTATAAAGTCTTTGCATAAATTCGTGCGATTTTTTATTGCTTCATTTCATAAAAATACATCAAATCAAATGACAATTTTTAATCAAGATACTCTCCATTACTTTCTACAACCTTTGCCTATTTTTCGGTAACAAATGTATACAACGGCGATAGAAGCTCTCGTCTTTGGAGGCAATAAAATGATCCGCGTCCGCACGAACTTTTGCAACGGCCTAATATATACATAATTACTAGTGTATATCTTCAGTGGCTGACAACGAAATAGATCAACAGTTTTTTTATAAGGGAAAAAAAAACAGCAACTAGATTCTTTTGACAAAGAAATGAATCTACATTACATTTTTACAGATCATTAAATTATTTTCATATTTTGAGACTGAATCCAGAAAATAAGTTTTGATTCAATAATTCCAAAAGCACATTATAGCTTCCCGTAGCATTTATTTAATAATAAGAAATAATAATAGCAGTTTTCCTTTTAGCCTATCTATGAGATTTTGATTAAAAAAAAAAAAAAAAAAAGTAACAACCAGAAAAAATACAAGTCAGAAAATTTTATAAGCAAGAATTTAGAATAAATATTATTGTATTTCGTGTGAAAGTTTACAATGCATAATACAAATTTCATTTTTTGTTTATAGATTTCTCCTTGAGGCTTTTACGTAAAATGAAATTTAAACATCAAACACTGTAACTTTTATTTGATCATCTTTCTAAAAAAACATTGAAATTGTAGGAATAAATATTTACAAAATAATGATAACTTTGTGGGTAAAATTGCAAAACATTCCTTCAATTCAATTTATTCTTATAATGGTAGTTTTATTGTTAAAAGTCTGATATCAGAGAAAACATGAATATTTGAATAAATTTTATTTTTATTTACAGTTATAAAAAAAACGCTTTTAATGTTCCCTGTGTTATAGATATTTTATAGAAAAATGCACCAAGAAAAAATAATGCTAAGATTTAATGAATTTCTAAACAAACAGTATAAATTGAAAAATAATTGAATTTTTATAAATAAGTAAATAATTATTTAAATAAATAGAACTTTCCATGCAAACAATCAGCAAAATCCTTTAAAGAAAACCTTTAAGAAAACTGCATGAAACAGCATGTATTCTTCAGTTTTTTCGGACTTCCTGAAAAGAAAAAAATAAATTAATTAAAAAAAAATCTGTTTGAAACCTTTAAAAATACTGAATGTTTAAAGGCGTAAACGTGCTGTTTTCATTTTTCTTCAAAATAAAATTGGAAACCTTTAAAATGCCTGGAAAATGTTATTTTTCAAAGGTTATTGCGGTTTTGTCTCCTGTCTTCGGCGTCAAATATTTTCACATATAAAAGCAATCCATAAATAAAACCCATTTACGTTAATATATATATATATATATATATATATATATATATATATATATATATACACTAAATAACACTTATTCTCCAAAATGTAAATTTAACCAAATAATAATAATTATTATTCACTATTATTATTATTATTATTTTATGACGTAGTGCGCTTGTGGAATAGACTTAGACATTTTCTTTCAAGAGAATTTCAATAGACATTAGCTAAGAGTAATATTACGAAAAACTCGTCAGTGATGCCGTTAGGGTTAATAAAATCTAGTGTGAGAAAAATTAGAATGGGTAATTTACAAAATTTTTAATTAATAAGTAGAAGTAAAATTTAGTACACATATTTTTTTTAATGTATGAAAAATAATAGGAAATTTAAAATAAGAGATATATATTCAAACATCAGGAATGATAGGTTATGAAGAATGATTATTAACGTTCAAAATCTTCATAGAACTACAATAAATGTGAAAAATATGAACAGAAATCAAAGTTTCTGTACATAATATAATAAAAATAAATGTTAGCGTTACAATTGTCAAAATAGGAACCAGCAATAAGAATTTTATTCAGTCTTATTAGAAAAAATAAACCATTAGCACAAATAAATTTAACTCTTGGTTGAGCACAAAAATTTAATTAAAAAGCGCATAAAGTCAGGATGCAACTTTTCATCAAAATTTGTCCCGTTGCTTCTGCCATCTAGCGGCATTGTTTGTTTTTTTTTTTTTTTTCAGCTGTTTTTAGCATGAAATAATCAATTAAAGATTATATGAAATTTTCGACGCTCGATGGCAGAAGTAACCAGCCAAATTTTATTGAAAAGCTGCACCCTGCCTTTAGACTCTTTTCAAGTTTTGCGTTGAACCGAGAGTTGAAATTAATGGTAAATAAGAGATTTCTTCTTTACGGAATTTTTTACATTGAGCTTAACATACATAAAGAAAGCACCAGTAAACGTTTTATTGGTTAACAAGCTTTGGACATGACATTTTTCTGTAAATATTCTGAATGAGAATATTTATTCTCATTTTAATAGCAAATTTACATAATCAAGAATTCCACATTCACCTTGAATTTATTTATTCTAAGATTGTGTTTTGTCCGCAAAACTTTAAACTACATTAAGGAACATTGAAAAAAAGAAGGAAGAAATTTACAATAGCTAAACTTTCTAAATAAGTAGAGTGAGATCTGATAAGCAAATGGATCTAGCTTGAAGCCAATGCACATGACCCCGAACTCTGTATAGACACTGCAATGAGAAAGTATCTATTCCAGGTAGCACATAACGTTGTTATAGGGTTACAAATAAGTCTGGACAGTGAAAATTTAGTTACAACAACTTTTAAACAACGTTATGTGATACTGGGATATTACTTGTAAAACTTTTGTATACTTATTATTAAGTATATAAAGATGTTTTTAAGCCAGCGTGTAGTTAAAGTTTCAAAAACGTGATAAACTAAAAAATAACTTTAGTAAATGAAGAACGCTAGATAGATGTGTGAGAAGATATTTCTCTCAGTTAAGTGGGTTTAAGTGGAGACTACCGTTCTATCACAGGCATGAAAGCTGCAGGTTTGTCTGCGCGCAGTGATGCTCTCCAGATTGATCTTTCGGACTGTGTCTTCAGAACATTTTGGGAACTGTAGACACAATACGGTACCCACATGCTTCGTACCGTGTGTGGAGCGACCAGGAAGACGACAAGGCGAGAGGATCGAAGAATAGGGAAGCAAGAGCTTCCAAATCCCACATGGCCTCTTTACACGATACAATTAAATGTAGGGATGCCAAATTTTCCACAAATCATTTCGAGACGCCTTACAGAAGCATATCTTCAAATCCAAGGCTCTTTTCGCGTACTGCCTTTAACACCGAAACATCGGCGACTCCATCTACGTTAATGCCCAGCCAGAGCAACGTGGAATTCCACACACTGAAAAAAATGGTGTTAAGTGAAGAAACCTGGTGCGTTTTGTGGACAGATAATCACAAAGCGCATGTTTAGTAGTGCTACAGCACCTAGAATACACAGTGTAGCAAGTGCTTATGATAGAATGCATAAAATACTGCTAAAAATATTTAAGCTTCCCAGATGTCGCTGTGATCGACTTTTTTGCTCAAATCGAAGAGTTGATTGGCTTTTCCCCGTTTCGTCTGCTCAATCATGTTATCTAAGCACATAATTAACCAAAAGGGAGTTCTTCAAGATATAAACTACATCATGCTGGCCACTATTGAGAGGCTTAATTTTTAAAGCACTAATTTGCTAGTCACTTTCCACACTGTGTATTCTAGGCGCTGTAGTTATACTATTTTGAACGATACAATTCCACTTATATTTTCGCGTGATACACAACCCGCAAAGTAGGCGTGATGATCTGGGGCGCCTATTATAGCCGTATGGTTATTATGCGTGGAATCTTAATAGTGCATTTTTATTATAACATTTTAAACTTACTTTGTACCTTTCGTAAATTGTCCTCCCGGGCAAATTTACAGCATGATAATGCTCGTCCAACAAACAGCTCGAATGTCTTAAGACATCCTACGTCATATTTAGACTCTTACATAGCCGGCCCCGTTCTTGACCCCTACAGAGCATATGTGCGACTTGCTGAAACTCCAGTTTTGGCCATGTCACTCTGTACCAGATTTGAATGTGCCCGTTCAAAATGTATGAGCCGTACTACCTCAGCTAAACATTAGCCGTCTAACACATTCAATGCTGTACCAAGTTGTGGCAGATATCGCTGAAGGAGACGTTTCAATAAGCTATTTGATTTCCGTTGCATTTGTGTAGTTGTACACAAGGTATATTTTTAATCGTCTTGATATTAGTATCAATAGAATATCTCATGTGTAACATTCTATTGTTATATACATTAAATTTCATTCGAATTCCACGCGTCATTCTTGGTGCGTTATTTTTTAATATTTATGAGTGTTCATACAAATAAACTTAATTTTAAAGTTAAAAAGTTAAAGTTAAAGTTAAAGTTAAATTAAAAGTTAAAGTTAAAAGAGACAACAATTACTTTGAAATAAATTTATAATATTTTTACAAATATAGTGTAATGTTACTGAACACGTGGTAAAGAATTACAAAATTCATTAGTAATATGTTACGTGATATTTAGTGTAAAATTACTCAATATAAATATAATCACAGGTTTCGTGTAGCGTGCTTCACTTAGACGATGCTGCTGCTGTAAACATGAAATAGCAAAAAAAAAATAAATAAATAAATAAATAAATGTTGCATTTTAAATGCGCAGTAAAACTTCTAAATTTTGCTAACGAAAATATTTTTCGAACTGCACAGAATTATATTTTGTCTGATCGCGGTCATCAAACAACGTAACGGATATGCATAATGAGAAAGTGTGCATGTATAGTTTATGTAATCAGCATTATTTATCGTTATTGTTATAATCGTGTTATAATATCTTGTTACAATTTTCTTTTTACTTTACTGCACAGCGGTCCAATGTATTAAAGTATAAACTCAATGTTATAGAATTTTTTTTTTTTTTTTTTAACAGTGATTTTTCCCCTTCAAAATTTAAAGAAACAAATAGTTTGATAATATTTTCTGTAGGCTTTATATAATAAAATAAAATGCGGTTATACATATTATGAAAATTGCAAAGTCTAGAAAGAGTTTCAAACATTAAATTTTAAATCTGATAAATATTTTTTAAACAATATAATGTGGCTAAAGAGAATGAAATAAATTTTCAGAAAACATATCACAGCTCATAGTTCTTTGAACTTACACCTGAAAATTTAAATATATTCTCAACTGGAATTTTGAATGATTACTCCTATAAGGTAAAATCACAGCCTACAATAGTGCACGTTCAAGATATTCGATATTCTCTTCAAAATCAGCCAAATACCCCGGAGATGCATGATTTACAATGCAGTAGAACTATCTTCTGACTGAAAATTAAATTAAGTGTCTTTTAAATGGTAGGACTACTTTCGGAACACTGGCCACCTTTGACTCACCTACCTTATATGATTTCAAAAACTTTGAAATAAATTGTCCTATCTTACACAAATTTATTTAATTTTTAATAAATATAAATTTTTAATAAATATAAAAGGCTGAATTATTATAAATGTTAAACACTATAGGCTACGTAACTTAACTTTTTTTTTCACAAAAAATACATTTTTCAAAACACACTTAAATGACAGTTTATTATTTTAGTATTAATTTTTACTCTATTTAAATATATATATATATAAAAGCTGTGTACACTCTTGTGTATATCAACAAAAAAATTATAAAAAAATAAAAGACAATAAAAAAGGTGGCGGTTGGGTGGGCAGATGTTTGATTACGGAGGTGGGGTGGTGTTGTAAGGCTGGATGGTTGGGTGGGTTTGTGAAATTAAATTTAAAAAAAGAAAAAAAAAAGTAGAAGGCTTGTTGCATTTGCTTTGTATTACTATGCATACTTTCATTTTCCATTAAAATTTCAGTTTTTTCCTTTTTGAGTTGTCAACTATATTTAATGTTCTAATTATACTGTTAAACACAATGTGATCAATCGGTGAATTTCATTGTGGCTTCGTGGTTTCATTGTTGTTCATCTGCTTTGAAATTTGCATTTTTAAATCCATATGGTTCCTGTTCTGGTTGTGGCAGGCTGGGGGAGTGTTGCCGGCATAAAACTAGTGTAACCCCACAGGCAAGTCTTGCCGCCTGCCTCCTTCTTCCTATCTTGTGTTTCTTGGGTTGTTTTTTCATTAATTTTGATAAGTTTATGGTTTTAAGTTAAGATTTGTTGTTTTACTTTATTGATTCGTTTGTTTTGCAGGCTGTTAATTGGTGAATCTGGTTTCTTTGCATTGGTGTATTTCGTCCACTGGTGATTTTTTTTTTGTCTTGTTGGTCATTGGTGTTTCAGTGATCATGCATCTGTTGCTTGGCTTCTACTATGCTTAATAGATCATCTTTATTATATATATATATATATATATATATATATATATATATATATATATACGTATATATATATTTTTTTTTCAAATACATTATACAATTTTTACCGTAAGAATTCTAATAATTAATAATGATAAAGAAAAAAATTGTAATATTTATTTTCAGATTTAATGAATTAATTTATCTACAATTTTATATGTATCATATAAATTTGTTATGTTTGCACAAGATGATAATACTGTTATTTCAATATTTACATCCCATAAGGTAATATCAAATGTTCGCATCTTAGGAAAAAATATTTTTAACTGTTCATCTTATCATCATATTTTAGAAAAAAAAAAAAAAAAAAAAAAAAAAAAAAAACCTGAATTTGGAAATTTACTAACGAATCATCTTACATTTCTTTCCATAATCTTTCTTCATTTAAAAAGATGAAATAGACACGGAAAAAAAAATTAAAAAATGGGAAGAGTGTTTTGGAAGAATTATCGTTACTTTTAGCCTTAAAATGCACATTAACTCTGAAAATAAGCATATTGCGTAAAATATTTTGGAGGAAAACACAAAAATATTAGATTTTTATTTTAAATTTTAAATATCCTATGCAGGAACTAAAGAATTCCTTTGAATTAATATTATATATATATATATATATATATATATATATATATATATATAAGTGTGTGTATGTATTAATAAAAAATACATCGATTTTATAATTTTTTACAATATTTAAATTGGCATCATATTTCAGTGATATTCATTGAATTTTAAATTCGAATTATTGAATTTTAAAATGTTTTGAATATCACTGAATTTGATACTGAACATTTAGTACTTCCAAAAGTCCAATTAATCAATCAGTTGTCCGAAAATACACTGAGAAAAATAATATACCGCCTTCCTATAGAATGAATAAGTCACCATTTTCTAAATCGCTTAACTAGAAATATAGTTTTCCGAGTTATGCGTATAATGCACGCCTATAAACTGAATAGACGAAATGATCGAGAATTTCTAAATTACAGATTTCTCGTAGGTGAAACATTATTCTGAACATTCCGAATATTCTGAATCTTTTGTATTGCGAGAAATTCTCGCTTGATTTTCTGGAATTGGGTAATAAACCAAGATTGCATTTGTAGTCTCATTTATTTGCAGAAATTTTGAAATAACTTTTCTCTCGAGAATATAAGCAAACGCTCTAGAATTCTAATAGGGGCTTCTGAAACTCTCTTACCAAGGGGAGTAGAATTTATAAGGATGACATGTAACTATTTTTTCTAGAGACAAAATTTGGATTCTAGATGTCAGTTATAGAATTTTTTCTCACAGTAATGAACATCAACATCACGTTATAAAATCCTGTTATTATCATAATCTTCATATCATAATCTTCATATCATAATCTTCATCTTCATCAGTGATACTAAACCGAACGAGATAGATTTTAAGCAGGCGAGTCAATCGACGAAGTACGTTTGACTTCTCCTCCATAAACTTGATTTTACGCTCTTTTTAATAAAGCTTTTGCAACTTATTTTGGAACCCTTATAACAAAAAAAAATATATATATTAATCCCTGCTTCTGTCTCTATGGGTAAGTATTCATGTTCTCATTTTTATAAATATATAATTTCTAATGATTTGAAAAGAATTTATGTCATTTAGATACAATTTAAAATGTCTCGTCTTGAAAAGGTTAGGACAAGATCTTCTGGACCATGTGCAGATTCTTACAATGAAATTGGTAATTTTCACATAGAAATTTAACGGAAGCGTATTTTTTACATACTGTGGCTTTTTTTTTTTTTTTTTTTTTTTTTTTAGTAAAAAAATAATTAAAATACACAAATAATTTTTTAGACCAAAATCATCATACATTGATTTATTTTATTTACATAATGCATTTAAGGACTATCCTTAACCTGATCTTTACTTTTAACGAGCTTTAGTCTTTCATTTTTATTTATTTATTTATTTATTTATTTATTTTACTCTCTGTCTCTCTCTTTTTAAGGTAAAATGCGCAGCATGAACGAAATAAATGGGCATTTACCGACAAATTTTCATTATGACTTTTTTTTTTTTTTTTTTTTAATTATTTAATCTTGTGAATTTAAAAATACAAAAATGGTACCTTGTACAACTACGCAATAGAGTCAAGAGTATTTAAGTCTACTTCTTTTTTGAGGGACTGATCATTTTTTAGAAAAATTTTCCACTATATTTCTTACGACACTGTTCCTGATCTATTTCTGCATAGTGATAGAATGCACTATCCTGTTGAAGTTAATAATATTTACCTACGAATATTGTTTGAATGATGCTATGCATAATCAATTTTATGATTTTTATTTATTCTTTTAATTATTATTCAGTATTTTATTTATTATATATATATATATATATATATATATACATAGTCAAATTACCTCTATTGTAATTGACGCTACCACATTCACATTTGGAACATTTTGATATTTAGACACATAAAGTTTGAAATCCGGGACGGAAACTATAAAGTCGACTGCGGAATGGAATTCAACGACATTGACAATATTCCATCCTTCTGAAAAGTCACAGGTTTCTCTAAGATGGATAGTATTTTATCTGTTTAAATGAATTCATTGTCAATCTGTTATTATTATTATTTATTTATTTATTTATTTTTAATTTTTTTTTCTCTGTGTGTGTGTGTCCTACACGAAACTTTTATTCTTAGAACATATCTACTACTTTTTAACATTAATATTTTTTTAATTGTTCCATACACACGTCTTTTGCTAGATCTTTAATTTCATTAATGCTTCTAATCTCGTTTTGAATTCGTATGATGTAATATGCGAAAATAGCTCTTAACTCTTAAAAATCTCATACCTTTAACATTTTTGCCTGGTTTTTCGCTAATAACATATACAGTTTTCATGATTTCTCTAATAATATTTATTCAAGGTAAGATTATATATATATAAGTTGTCATACAAAATACAATCATAAAATTAAGTTCTCGAACGAAAACTGGATAATTACAATAACCTATATTACATAAAATCTTACAGAGGTTTTAAAATTGATTTTTTTTAAATTTTTATCTATAATCTGATTTTTCACAAATAACGAAAAGAAAAAAAAATTCTTTTAAGTTTAAATGTTTACGTGAGGTGTTTCTTACTTTGTTTATTAATGTAGAAAACTGAATTTGAGATAATGCAATTTGTCAAAAACAGTCATTCTTTGAAATGCTAATTAAAATATTATCTGCATCTATCTGAGATCGTCTATTGTTTCAATACTTTTCAAAATACCAAATATATATATATATATATATATATATATATATATATATATATATCCAGTCACCGTATAAATGACAACTAAAAATGAATTAATCAATTTCACATTTTTTTGAAACCTTTTGTTACCTTTGAAAAAAATCTTTCTCTGTCTCTTTATACACACACACACACACGCAAGCACGCATATATATATATATATATATATATATATATATATATATATATATATATACCGGGTGATTCAAAATAGATGTTACAGCGATTATCTCGTAAACTAAGAAAGATAGAAACATACTTCCAATTACAAAATTAGTGCAAATTAAGAGTAGATTTCAGATATGGCTTATTTTTTGTACAAGGGGCTGTATACATATTAAATACGAAATTTAATTTTTATACGGCCGCTCCTATCATATGACTTATCTTTAGAAAAATATTCTCCTCGCTCTAACAAGCAAAATAAAAAAAAAATCATCTCTCTAAGTCAAAATCTGAGTTATTGCATTTTGAAAATGATGACTTACACCACTTTTTTTTCAATTTTGGCATCTATTTTTCGACGCCAACCGGTTCACTTTAGGGGGTTATCTATGAGATGAGAAAAAATAAAAAAAGAACCTTTGTTTTAAAATAGCAACTAAAATCATTCAAACACGTGAAATCATCAGTTTTAAGATCTTAATTTCAAATTTACATTATTAACACTTTCCAACAAGGTTGAAAAGTATTTATGACTTCGGTTGTCTGTCTGTATGTCTGTCTGTCTAACTGTCTGTCTGTCCGTCCATCCGCGCTATAACTACCGTAAATATTTATGGAATTTCTTGAAACTGATATATGTTATTCAAGTTCACAATCGGACGTTCCCTGTTGAAAATGGAGTTTATACCTCTACTGGTTTGTGTACAGGGACACCCGAAAGTATTTCAAAGCATTGTGTTCTATGAGAGGTATTTGTATAAACCGTATTTTCATACCTTTACTGTAGACATATCTGAATGAAATTGAAGTATGTTATTCAAGTTCACTATTGGATGTTTGCTGTATAAAATGGAGGAAATACCACCATCGGTTTATGTACAGGGACACTCAAAAATATTCCAAAGCATTGCGTTCTATGAGAGATATTTCTATAAATCAAATTTTAATAACTTTACTTTCCACGAAGGTTTTGGAAATTGACATATGTTATTTATATGCACAAAAGCATGTTTTGCACAAAATATAGCATTAGATTTACAGGGTGGCACAAAAATATCCAGTTACATTAAGAGCTATTAATAAAAAATTGCTAGAATTGTACTTTTTTGTACTTAATTATACTCGTTTACGCTAAGCGTTTTTAACACTTTCTAACATTTTTTTGAGTGTGAATATGATTTCAGTTTTGTGTATCTGTCTGTCCGTCTGTCTTTCTGTCCGAGCTCTAACTCCCGTAAATAGTTATGGAATTTCTTGAAACTGATATATGTTATTCAAGTTCACTATCGGATGTTCCCTATTGAAAATGGAATTTTTACCTCTACTGGTTTATGTACAGGGACACCCAAAAGTATTTCAAAGCATTGTGTTCTATGACAGGTATTTCTATAAACCATATTTTCATACATTTACTGTAGACAGATCTGAATGAAATTGAAATATGTTATTCAAGTTCACTATTGAATGTTTCCTGTATAAAATGGGGGAAGTACCACCATCGGTTTATGTACAGGAACACTCAAAAGTATTCCAAAGCATTGCGTTCTATGAGAGATATTTCTATAAATCAAATTTTAATAACTTTACTTTCCACGAATTTTTTGGAAATTGAAATATGTTATTTATATGCACAAAAGAATGCTTTGCACAGAATATAGCATGATTACCATTAGATTTACAGGGTGGCACAAAAATATCCAGTTACATTAAGAGCTTGATTGCTAGAATTGTACTTTCGTTTACGTTGAGCGTTTTTTAGACTTTCTAACGTTTTTAAGTGTGAATATTATTTCTCTTTGTGTATCTGTCCATCTGTCTGTCTGTCCGCGCTCTGACTCCTGTAAATATTTATGGAATTTCTCGAAACTGTAATATTTTATTGAAGTTCAATATCGGATGTTCCATATTGAAAATGGAGTGAATATCTCTTCTAGTTTGTGTACAGGGACACCCAAAAGTATTCGAAAGCATTGTGTTCTATGAGTGTTTTATTTATAAATATTTTCCCTATAGAATGTTCCCCGTTTAAAATGACATTAATAGGTCGTTTATAACTAGTTTGTTTACAGGGAAAAAAAAAACATTTTTTTAGATGTTAGCACAAAACTGTCTTTCTTTCGGTGTTTAATTTTATACTCTACGATGCAAATAGTCTACAATAATGATGGGAAAAAATTTAATAAATAATAATTTAATAAATAATTTATGTTTGTGAATTTGTATAGGAAGATATAGAAGAAAGTTGTGTGGTGGCAACAACATTCTAGAAATAACTTATTTTGACTGTTCTTCTATAAATTCGATTTTATACGGTTTTTAAACTAATCGTTGTTTAAAATATCGGTAGTAGATAAAAGATTAAGAAAGTAAGACATATTAAAAATAATAATAATAATAATAATAATAATAATAATTGAAAGACAGATTAAGTGTAAGTTTAGCTTAGTTAATGGTACCACTCTGAGGTCTTTTTTTTGCTCATTAAGACTTACATTTTAAAGTAGATTCCGTACCATTTTTGCCTCGCAGGGATTCGAACCCGATTTCTGCGATTTGAAGTCTACAGACGCTGACTAGATCTCCACCAGATGGGCCCGACAAAAAAGTATAAGTTATTACGTATGCATATTTATCTACATTAGAACTGTTTTTTTTTTTTTTTTTTTTTTTTAAACAAGAAAAAGAGTTTTCTAAAGTTTCATATAGAAAAGCCATGCATAATATTAAGAATTTCCAACAAAGTTGAATGTGTTTATGACTTTCTTTGAGTACACATTTATGTTTCACATTTTAATTTTTATAAATAAATCAAAGACATCTTAAAATTGATATGTGTTATTTAATTTATGAAAGCACGTTCCTGTTGAAAATGGCACAATTACCACTATTGTTTTCTATACTGACAAAAAATTCTAATACGTGACGGTTCATTAGACGTACTTCTGTAAAATCTGGTTTAATACAAAATCTTATACTATTAAGTGAGCAATATTTGTATATATATTTCACTGTTCTTGAAAACGGTAGCTCGGACAGTCACGAGATTTAACACAAAGGTGCCCCCCGAAGGATCATTGTGCACATCGAAGTCAGAATTTCGAATTTCTGTTTAGTTTTCTTTTAATTAATAAAAATATGAAAATAATAAGCTAATAATAGCAAAAAAATAACCATTTAAATTTAATCCATAATTTAATTGTTGCCCCCCCCCCCCAAAAAAAAAAAAAAAAAAAAAAAAAAAAAAAAAAAACAGTTTATTTTTTTTTTCCAACAGGAAAATAAATACATTTATCTAAACATGAACAATACTACACACTACTGATCGCAGAGCTTCCAAATTTGGCATATAGGTACCTGGGACCCTGCAGGTGTGCACCTCATCGAGATTTTTTCGAATTTCGAATTTGAAATTTTTAAATTAATGTTTTTTCGATTTTAAACATTGGCTTTTATGTTTCAATATTCACGAATTTATTCTTCGATTGTAATCGTCTGCGTATCTTAGCAACGGCTATATTATGCAATTTATTTTTTATTTAATACATTTATTTGAGGGCGAATCTTTTTTTTTCTTTTTAATTTATTATATTTATTGAAAATAAAATGGTAATGCAGTAGAAAAAATTAAATATATTAAATTTAAAATTTAAAAACGTATTTATAACAGTTATGTTTATGTATAATTTTTGTAATATAACAACAATTATTTTTCATTTGTTAATTTAACTTCTTAGTTTTTTCTTTTTTTCTAATTTATAGTATTTATCAGGAAATAATGGTAGGATATAGTTGAAAGGATTAAACTGATTGGAATTTATTTGTTTTTTATGTATTTAATTCCTTCTAAAAGAAAATCTACTTTTTATTTTATTTCATTATATTGGTCGGAATCAAATTGTAATACAGTGTAAATAGCATGAGAAATAAAATGCTTGGTTCAAAAACTAAAATGTTTAATAGACGCTGAGGTACAGTTATCTTTAAAATCGTAGTTCTTAAATAATGACAGACCCAACTATCGTCAGTAAATACCCATATTGAAATACATAGGAAAGAGATTTCTGCAGGCAGTGGGAACCTGCTCCCGATACAGTGCGGGCAGAGAAAGAGCTGCCGTAGTCAGCGAGTACCCGATGCGAGGTCTAGAGCGATTCCAATGTAATTATTTTAGTTTTTATTAATAATGTGATGTAAAAATAAATAATGATCCAATTCTTTTGGAGATTCATTTAAATATACTGGCCAGCGAAGCGGGCGTAGCCTGCTAGTAATAAGTTATACGCGCAAAACATAACAAAATTGACATACATTATCTAGATGCATAATTCTGCTATAAAATAAATCCTGGCTAGTATTACTGATAGTTTTAAAGGATCCCACAGAATTGCCAGGTAGTTTACGTAGTATGAATGGAGGAATTTTTCAGTTCAGTTATTACGAAAAGGCTTTTTTTTTAATTCTAAAATCTGTGTACTATATCAAGCATATTCTACTTTAGGTAGTATACAGAGCAACACAAAAATGTAATAAAATTTGAAATAATAATAATATTATAAATAATGATATCTGACTGATTAAGCACTCGTTTCTTAAGTTATCGTATAGAACAAAATATATTGAAAATATAATTGATGTTTATTAACAAATCAAAATTATTTTAAATGTATTAACATTGTAGAGACATATAGAAGAGAAAGGAATAGAGTAATTCTTAGAAGTTAGATTTAATGGACATTTTAAAGAAGCAAAATAATTTGTAGTTATAGAAAATTGACAAGAATTGTTTTTATAACACTAACTTAATATGGAAGTAATTTAAAATATTATGACATAAAAAATAAAATTAAAAAAGTTTTACTTTATTCGAAATGGCCTCCTTCAACTCCTATGCAGAGTTGCAATCTTCTTATCAGCTCATTTTGTACTCTCTCTATTTCCTCAGGTTGAATTTTCCTGCATGCTTGTACAATTCTAGTGCAGAGTTCTGGTATATCTGTAGGTGTAGTGTCATACACTATGTCTTTCAAATGACTCCATAGATAAAAATCAGGAAGGGCTATATCGGGCGATCTAGGAGGCCATTCAACAGGACCTTGAAGGACAATCCACTTGTTTGGGAATTCCCTATTTAGCCATTCTGTAATAAATTGGCTACTATGAGGAGGGGCACCATCGTGCTGAAACCAGATCTTCTGGAGTAAGGCCAACGGTAGAGAGTCCAGAAATTCTTCTATGACACCTTTGAGTATCATGTCTTGATATCGTTCTCCTGTGAGAGAACCGTCATACATCATACACCAGACATTTACCGAAAATCTTTTCTGAGTTTTTATTTGTTTAATGATTCTAGGATTGTTAGTGTTCCAATAATGATCATTTTGTCGATTGATATTTCTTTCTTGAGAGAAACAGCATTCATCGGTCCAAATGACATTTCTAAAAAATGATGATCGTGATCATGCTGATTCAAAGCCCAATTACAAAATTCAAATCTTCTTTCTTGATCTGTAGGCAAAAAAAATTGACTAGCGTGCAAACTGTATGGATGCCAATTATATGTTTTTAGCAACCGCCATACATAGGAAAACGGTACGTTTAGCTATTTTACTACACTTCTCAGACTTGTTTGCGGATAAGCAGAAAAATATGCAAGAATATCTATGTCTCTATCAGCAATCATTTTCATTGGACCGGCAATTCGTTTCCCAGGTAATAAGGATCCAGTGTTTTTTAAACGATGTACTAATCGTTGAACAAACATACGAGAAGGTTGAGGTAAGCTAGGGAAACGTTTTTTAAATTCTCTTGCGGTTTCGGAATAATTTTCAATTTTAGCATAAATCATAATTATTTCAAATAATTCTTCGTTGCTGTACTGAGACATTTGAATTTTATGAAATAAATGCACTTACATAAAAAAATAATAATAATACTCCTGAAGGACATTTAATTAACGCAGTAGCTAGAAAAATCATAAACTATTATTCTCAGAGAAATCAAGACTAAATAATAAATGAAGTTCGATTCGTGTTGCAAAAAACATCTGCTATAACGCTGCTAGAAAATAAACACTGAGCAAAAAGAAAGAAAAAGGCTGTATTTTATATCATCTGCATTTTTTATTTACTTTGAAAATTACTACAATGTATATGGGATATTCCAGATATTTCCATTAAAGATATTTCTCTTTTACATTTTTAAATAAATGAATTATTTGAGATTTATTTTTCGATTAATTTCTTACCCTTTACAGCATCGCGCGAGTAGGTTTATTTCAAAGATTTAATTTATGTGTTGGGTTGTATGGTTTTTTAAGGCCGATTGACTACGCTTAAGTACTAGGCCAGTCTTTCTAAGGAATCCTTGCCTACATTTACGCGAGTTTCGAAGAAAACCACTGTAAACTCCAAATGACTAGATCTATGAGCGCAACCTGGAATCGAACCCAGCACTTCTCATCTACCACCTTTGAGCGTACTATTTCTCGGCCTCTGGTGGGCCTTTATTTGTTGGGAGAATGTCTGTAAGTTATCTTAAAAGTTCATAAAAAGTTCTTAATTCAGACTTAAGTTTTGATGAAAAATAAATGCACAATTAATAGCCTGTATTTATAAATGGACTATAATATATCTATTTTTCTCTGAGATCTTAATTAGGATTTTTTTTTTTTCATAAAAAGCTGCATTAAAGTTATAACTTATTATCACAGCATTTAAAAAATTGTTGAATACTATCGAATTGCTTCTTCATTAAATCTCTTCACTTCAGTAAAAAAAGAAAGAAAAACTATGAAAATTGCATTGATTATGAAAGATTTTCCAATTATATCTGTACATTGCATTGTTTAACCTTCAATTTATTTTATCTCCATATAGACAAAAACTATCTTTGTAGCTTTACTTAAAAAAATTGCTTGCTCATCTGTATTTATTTAAAACTTATTACTTTCTTACCATATAGTGCGGTAAAAATTTAGTATGGTAAATAAAAACTTCCTAATACAACTGAAAATGTGCTTTTCATTATTTCTATTTATATTCATAATAAGTCTGTACATGTACTCAGGTAAGTGCTTAGGGGAGGGGGCTGCTAAAATCTAGGGCAGCTACAAAAAATGAAGTACAGCTAAAAATTCCATATCTGAAATTTACTCTGAATTTGACCCAATTTTGTAATTGGAAGTATGTTTCTACCTTTCTTAGTTTACGAGATAATCGCTGTAACATCTATTTTGAATCACCCGGTATATATTTTTATGTGCATAAAAACATGCCTCATGTAGAATATGGCAGGGAAATCATTCACTGTTCATTTACAGGGCTACACAAAATAACTAGATTATAATGCGACAATAGTTGAAAATTGATGGAAGTGCATTTTAGGTTGTGACATATAATATTACTATAGGTTTATATTTAGGTGCGCTTTGTGGTTTGTACATGTTCTTCAAAAGATATACAGGGTTGCAAATATTTAAGCGATAATATTCTTTTTTATTGTTAGTGAAAGTGATTTACTATAATATTTTACCATGTCCAGGAAAGCTGCTCAAGAATGGAAATGAATTCCTCATAGACATATGATAAATAATGTATGTTTTTAAGCTAAATATGCATCGCTTGTTTTTTGTATATTTACACGTTTTGAGGCTTCCTTATTACCAAAGTCAAGTTTTTAAAAGTTTGACATTGCCTGTGTCGAATAATTTCAGGAAACGATTAATTTCAGGAGATCCAAAAGTTGTATTTTCAATTTAATATAAATTTTTTGCTGGAAAAATGTGATTAAGGCCTATATGCTTCAAGGAATGTTGCATGTGAAAGTTGTCTGAATAATTTTAAGTGAACTTTTTTATTTCAATACATATTTAAATTCTATATAAATATAGGTGCATTAATGAAACGGGGGGTTGTGGGGGGCGGTAAAACTAATTATCATATAAAACTCTTCCGAAGCCTAGTTTGAATTATTTTAACAAAGGTTTACATAACAGTACTCTTTAGGTTACCTCTTAATTTCCAACCTGTATTTATGGTATTAAATTTCAGGGTAAGAAAAAGTCGTGTGAGTGGCACACCAGATAATTTGTTGTTAAATTATGCTGGTAATTCATATATATACAGACCAACCACTAAAATCTTATATTTCGTACTCAGGAGGTCTCAGAACGTGATATTATACAGAAAACAAATCGCTCTCAAAAAACTACTTTGTTTACAGTATGGGTATGCGAAATTACTCTTTAACTACATTGCTTGCGACCGTGGAAGCCTCTGCGCAAGTGTGGATTCAACCACTAGTAAAATAGGGGTGACAAGCTTTTTGTTAAGAGAAAATAAGCGATAAGGGAATACCGAATGACTGGATGTTTACTAAATTCAAACTTGTTGGTCAACTTGGAAACCCTCCAAGAGTTTCGACCCATCTTCACTGCTAGGCGTAGGAAACGTGGTTACACTATAATTTTCCGTTCTGTTGTCAGCAGTATTCTTCGAAATAAAAAAAAAAATGCAGCAAAGCACTTACGCCAATTACATTTAATAATAAAAAAAAAAAAAAAAAAATGTTTACCTTAATTTTGGGAAGCCCTGTATATTGTCTATAAACTATATACACATGACTTTGTTAACTTAAATTTAGTGTTGTATGTAAAACAAGTAACACAAAATGAAATACACTTCCAGCAATTCAAAAGTATAGCTCCAATATATCGAAATACTCTGGGTAACCCTGTAAATGAATAACAAATGATTGCTATACCACAATCTGCATAAAACATGCGTTTATGCGTATAAAAAATCTGTTCTTTTTATTTTGTTTAGGGCAGTCTATAGATGTCACACTGTACATATGAGAAATTTCGCTTACAGACGTAATGTATTTGAAATCTCTTGGATGACCCTGTAAACAAACAATTGTCTGATCGCAGCGAATATTTTAGTGTAGCATCTCAATATGATACGGATTTAGAATATCGTATTTCTATTTTCTGCTACTATTTGTTCTTGAGATATTCTAATAACACACACATACACACAGAGAGAGAGAGAGAGACCAACCGCTAAAAACATGATTTTTGAATTCAGATAATCTGAAGACGTGCAAATATAACAAAAAGTAATTTTCGGAAATTTCACTCAAAAAAAATTATTTCGCTACACCGTGTATACGAGAATGTATAAAGGAAAAGAAAGACAATTGAATTTGAAAATTCCCTTTTAGTACATAAATTATTCATAAATTTTATTTGTT
>CAWVNO010002639.1:43718-88718 GCA_963930645.1 Salticus scenicus | reverse complement strand
ATTTTATTTAACGCTACTGAACTTTGAGCCCATAGATCCTAATGATAAAGAATATTTCGTTGTGTCCCTGTAAAAATCTATAAATGCTAGATTCACCAAAATGCTTATAGTTAGTGCAGAAGTGATTTATAATATTCATATAAATTTTCAGCTCAATTGAATAAGGCATTTAGATGCTATCGCACTTTTAAAAATTGGGTCCCATAGGCCATAATGATAAAGAATATTCTTTGAGTCCCTGTAAAAAAACTGTGAGTGCTAAATCCACCAAAATCTATACAGTTCGTGCAACTGTGACCTATAACACGTGTACAAATTTTTTGTTCAGATTAAATAAGCGTTTAGACGCTATCGTACTTTTAAAAATTCAGCCCCATAGGCCATAATGATAAAGAATTTTTCTTTGTGCCCCTGTAAAAAAACTGTAAGTGCCAGATCCTCCAAACTCTATACAGATTGAGTAACTGTGACCTATGTGTATAAATTTTTTGCTCAATTGAATAAGGCGTTTAGATGCTATTGCACTTTTAAGATTTTGGTCCCATAGACCATAATGATAAAGAATTTTTCTTTGTGTCCCTGTAAAAAAACTATAATTGCTAGATTCAAAAAAATCTATAGGGTTCGTACTATGGTGACTTACAATATACGCACCAACTTTCAGCTTATTCGAACAAAGCGTTAAGACGCTAGCGTGTTCACTCACAGACATACACACACACACATACCGGTTTACCCTACCAAGTGAGGTCCCCGTAATTTTGCATTCATTGCGAGGTCCACCTAAAATTATTTATATCTCCGGTAGAAATTAACATATCCAAATATAAATTATTGTTTTCTTAATTATAGACATGGGAGAACCCAGATGATCCAAAATTTTTTTAATAAATTAAATATAAAATTTCCGCATTTTGCATTCAAAGCGAGGACCGGAAGAAGGGAAAATTTGTGGGTTTATTAGGGAATATCTTCTTAAAATCCCCAGTAAAAAGGGATTGTCTCGTTTAAGACCGGAATGTCAGCTATCAAGTGCGGGGAGTCAAAAACCACATTCTTTTCTTTTGAATAAAACAAATATCGGTAAACGTGTTTTTACGTATATTACGCAGAAAACATACATACGGAAAAATAAATTGCACTATTTGAAATTGTTTTTTTCCTCCCGTCCTTTTAATTATAAGAGAAGTAAAAAAGAAAATATACATACATATACATATATATATATATATATTTGCATTATTCAATGGAAAATTCTTTGTACATTTTCAAAATAAAGTGATATTTTGTATTATGGTTTGTTAACACATAAAAAATTGCACCAAATTTAATTTTTTAACCGATTAAATTCTGAAATCACAATAAAGTTCACAGCTTTAATAGAAAAAAAAAATGTAGAAAAACTTTTAAAAAGAAAAAAAAAAAAACTGCAGATTATCAAAACATTTTGGAACAATAAAAAATTTAAGAAAGGGGGGGGGATTTTTGCTTCCAAACTGCAATTATTATAATATTTGTTTCAAATACCTTCAGATTATTTGCAGATTTTTCTGCATTTTTTTTTTTTTTTTTTCCCTGGTTTTCCAGGATATAGCAGCTCGAAGGGATATACCGGTTGTATACTTTTACTTATATATTTAAATAGTTAAAATAAGTTAAAGTTTGAGGAGATAATAATATATTTAAATTATATATAATTTAGATATTTCATAAAATAAGTGTAAAATCTTTTATTTTTAAACGAACTCAGCGAAGTTCAAACTAACACCTAAAATTAATATTTATGGCCAATTTTTAACTTTTCTCGAATAAGGTTTAAAATTCGCTATTATTTATTTATTTATTAACGTTTATATAATTCAACATAAAAAACGAAGTGATTTTTAATTTATCATAATTTTAAAAATACAAGATTGCCTGTTTGCAGATTTCACATAAGATGATTTGAAATTTAGGAGACAGACAGCTCGAAAAAATTGAAATGCAACGTGATCTGAAAAAAAAAAAAAAAAAAAAATATATATATATATATATATATATATATATATATATATATATATATATATTAATTTTAGAATATATATATATATATATTCTAAAATTTAAAATTCTTTTAAACTGATAATTATGAAATATAGCTAAGAATCTTATAGAATATATGTATATCAGAGATCTAATACAACAATAATAATAATAAAACAGAATGAAATTAAGCTGTTTATTTAGATGTCAAAATGCCGCAGATAGACAAACATAGCTTCAAGTTTTTAAAACTCCCTATAGATACCTATATTATAAAATGTATAATATAATATATGCGCGTGAGTATATTTTTATAAATATAACCTATATAAGGGTATATTTTTATAAATATATCTTGTATATTTTTATAAATATATCTTATATATAATTAATAATCTTACGAAATTTACTGTTTTTAGGAAAAACCCTGCAGCTTAAAGCAAACAGTTTTCATATGTTATTTTCAAACGAAATATTTCTTATTTTTTTCTTTTTTCTTTCTTTAATTTCTAAAAGCTACCATTCATCGAGGATTATTAAATGTAAATATATATATATATTTTAAGAATCTTAAATTAAAAAAATATCTTTTAACAAAATTTTCAAATAATATGTAAGTGTGTGTGTGTGTATTTTCGTTTGTTTAACCTACAAAATGCAGACCAAAACCCGGTTATGCATCAGCATTGCGAGGACACATTTCTGTTCCTCGGGAAAACAGGAAAATGCGGGAATCACGATTGGTAGAGTGAATCAGTATATTTCTTCTCATATATGAATACATTTTTATGAATGCTAGAGATTTCATATTAGTTCTTTTTATCTCTCAAAATCAAACAGTATTTGAGAAAAAAAAAAAAAAACTTTGCATTTTCAAAGAAATTGTTTGCCATGTGTTATTTTTAAATGGAAAATTTATTTATTATTTTTATTATTATTATTTCTAAACATCATTTGTTAAGGAAGTTCTTCATATGTACTTAAAAGCGGTTCTATTTTATTATTATTGTTATTATTATTATTATTCATATATTAATATGATTTGAAAGCTGAAAAGATTGCCAGCTCGAATTTTTTTTTTAATTTCTGTGCAAATGCTTATGGAAGAAACGTCATTTTAAATATTAATAATAACAATAATAATAAAAGTCTTTGAATCAAAGTTTTATCAAACATAGTTAAAAACCACACAGAATGTATCAGAGTTTTAAAAGACATCCCCAAAATAATTGGGCAGATAGAAACACAGACAAAGTTTCAATCAATCTCTCTCTCTCTCTCTCTCTTAAACATTCCATTAGTCTAACATGAATCGGAGCATTTAGTGCCCGAAATATTTGCAAGTAAACAAAAGTACAAGCTGCCAGATAGGCAGTCAATTAAAATAAATAAATTAGCAGAGTATGAAATGTATTTAATATGTATTTGTGTGTGTGTGTGTGTTTATTTTTGTTTGTTTACCTTACTAAGTGCAGACCAAAGCTCGGCTACACATGAACATTGAGAGGACCACAATTGGTCCTCGGAAAGGAAAGATGCGTGGATTTAGTTTTATTATTTTTTTCATTTTTTCATTTTTTATTTATTTTATTTTTTACGTTATTTATAAATATGATTGGAAAGCGGGAAACTTGAGAGCTCGAAATTTTTAAAATATTATTTCAATGTGTTCTGGGAAATTAAATAAATAAATAAATAAATAAAACTTTTTTTTTTTTTTAAGAACAAATTATTATATTAAATTTTCAGTTAATATGTATGTGTGTATGTATTTGCGCTTGTTTATTCTACCGAGTGCGGACCCACCTTCGTCATAAAATATTGCTTTAAATTTTAAAAGATCTTTGAAGCGACATTTCCTCAAGCATAGTTAAAAATCTTCCATAACATGTCATCATTCTAATAAAAGATACTGCAAATATATTGGGCTATTATTCAGACGCTAAAACAGAGCAGATGGATACTTAAAGAGACAAAGCTTCACTATTATAAAGAATCTTTTTTTTTTTTTTTTTTTGTCAGAGAATAAAAACGATATTTTAAAAGAAATATTATGATAAGCATGATAAGTATCAAACATCTATATTTTTATTTTTTAAACATTATTTTACCTTATGATGAATAAGAGCATTTAGTGGCCACCACAAGACTTTCTTCTATATTTTCCAATACATATTCACTCAGTAACAATATTAAAAAAAAAAAAAAAAAAAAAAAAAAATCGTTAAATGTAAAAATAAAAATCGATAACTTTGTTTTAAATTATCACAGATTTATAGTTCAACCATTCGTTTTAAAGGTATTGGCGAGATCTTTCGAACTATACCCATCTTGAAAATTTACCCCTACCCCCCCCCCCCCAGGGTGGAAGCGATGGCCCCACATACACATTTTTTTTTTCCTAGTTAACTACTATTATTATCAATAATTCATATTAATTTTGAAATCACAAGTTAAAAATAACTGAATATACATTTATACGAAATTTTGTCCTATACTGCCATGTTAAAAATTTAGAAAAAATGCGATCGCAGCGCCACCTGTTGAGTGATTGATCCCCAAATGTAATCAGCACCAGTTTATGTCGGGGACCACCTAAATACCAAGTTTAGTTAAATTTCGCAAAAAAAAAAAAAAATCGATAACTTTGTTTTAAATTATCACAGATTTATAGTTCAACCATTCCTTTTAAAGGTATTGACGAGACCTTTCGAAAGATACCCATGTTGAAACTTTACCCCTACCCGGGGGGGGGGGTACTTCCCCCCAGGGGGGAACCACATGCACAATTTTTTTTCCTAGTTAACTACTACTATTATCAATAATTCATATTGATTTTATTGTCACACGTTTTATATAACTCTAATTATGCACATTTTGCATACGAAATTTTGTCCTATACTGCCATGTTAAAAGTTTACAAAAAATGCGATCCCTGCGCCACCTGTTGAGCGATTCATCCTCAACTATGATCAGCTCCAGTTTATGTCAGGGTGCAACTAAATACCAAGTTTGGTTAAATTTCATTCATTGGTTCGTGAGATAAAGCGTCCACAAAAAAGTGATACAGACAGACAGACATTTTTAAAAATCTATCAATTCGTGTTTTGGACATCCCAAAATGTGTAAATCCATCAAAAAACGGAGCTCGAAAATTTTCGCGAATCCAATACTTTCTCTATATTACATATAGAAGAATGTAAAAAAGGCAGATTGCCAGATGGGCAGTTTATTTGGGAGTGAGAGATCCGCAAGGTCTGAAATTCGTTTATTATGTATGCGTGCGTGTATATTTGCGTTTGTTTATCCTACCAACTGCAGACCGAAATTCGATTAGACATCGACATTGCGAGGACAAAATTTCAGGTCCTCGGAAAGAAAGGAGAATGCGTTGAACTCTATAGATAGGATAAGTATATGTATTATAAAATATGAAACGTAATATATATATATATATAGAGAGAGAGAGAGAGAGATGATTATATTTTTTACAAAAAATTTGAAAAACCATAAATGATTTATATATATATATATATATATATATATATATTTTTTTTTTAATCAACCACTTTTTGAGAAAAATCCTGCAAATTTAAAGAGACAATTTTCATACAATATTTGTAAGCGGAAGATTTATTATTATTATTATTTATTTTATTTTATTTCAAAATGAAACCATTTTTTTTTTTGAGGAAGTACTTTAATTACATATAACAGCCTTTTTTTTTTTTTTAATTTATTAATATGGTTTCGAAGAGGGAAAGAGGCCAGCCCAAAAATTTTAATATATCATAGAAAAGAAAAAAAAAAAAAAAAAAAAAAATCATTAGATTAAAAAAAAAAAAAAAATACAAAGAAAAAAAGAAAGAAAGAAATTAGAATTGAAAAAGCTTTTGAACCAAATTTTCAACAATTATTTATGTGTAGGTTTATTTTTGTTTGTTTACCCTACCAAGTGCAGACCGAAACTCGTTCACACATTAACATTGCGAGGACCACAGTTGGTCCTCGGAATGGAATGATGTGTGAATTTCCGTAGGCAGTTTTTATTTTTTTCTCTTTTTACGTCATGTATTAATACGATTCGAAAAAAGGAAAATTTGAAGCTTCATAATTTTTAACTATCATTTCAGTGTGTTCTGGAAAAATAAAAATATATAAAATTACATACAATTAAAAAAAATTGAACCAAATTTTCAGTTAATATATATACTATGTGTGTGTATTTGCGTTTGTTTACCCTACGAAATGCAGACCGAAACCCGTTTTCACATCGGTGTTACGAGGACCCCCATTTTTGATCCTCGGAAAGAAAAGGAGATGCAGAGATTCCATTACATAGGAAAAATTAATAAAATATTAATTATAATTGAGTATATTGTTATAAGTATTGGTTAGTTGTAGGATTTAAAGCTGATTGACTATGCTAGGGCCCAAGGCTTTATAAATATTGGAAATTTCATATATGATTTATAATTTTGTTAAATCAACCACTCTGAGAAAAATCCTGCAGTTTTAAACAAACAATTATCATATGTTGATACAAATGAAAGATTTATAAATATAATTTTATTTCTAAACTATACCGTTTATCGACGAAGTTCTTTATTTATATATAAAGGCAGCCGTATTATTTTTTCCTTAATTTATTAATATGATTTTTAAGATGGAGAATTACCTGCTGAATTTTTTTAAAATATCACGCCAAATTGTCCAGAAAAAAAAAAATAATAATAAAATTAGAATTAAAAAAGCTTTTGAACCAAATTTCAACAATTATTTATGCGTAGGTTTATTTTTGTTTGTTTACCCTACCAAATGCAGACCGAAACTCGGTCACATATTAACATTGCGAGGACCACAGTTGGTCCTCGGAAAGTATGAATTCGTGGATTTCTGCAGGCAGTTTTTCTTTCTTTTTACGTCACTTATTAATACGATTCGAAAAAAGAAAAATTTGAAGCTCCATAATTTTCAACTATCATTTCAGTGTGTTCTGGAAAAATAAATAAATATAAAATTACATACAATTAAAAAAAATATTGAACCAAATTTTCAGTTAATATATATGCTATGTGTGTGTATTTGCGTTTGTTTACCCTACGAAATGCAGACCGAAACCCGTTTTCACATCGGTATTGCGAGGACCCCCATTTTTGATCCTCGGAAAGAAAAGGAGATGCAGAGATTCCATTACATAGGAAAAAATATATAAAATAATAAATATAGATGAGTATATTTTTATAAGTATTGATTGGTTGGTTTGTTGTAAGATTTAAGGCTGATTGACTATGCTAGGGTCCAAAGTCCAAGGCTTTATAAATATTGGTGATTCCATATATGATTTATAATTTCCTGAAATCAACCACTGTTTGAGAAAAATCCTGCAGTTTTAAATAAACAATTCTCATATGTTGATACAAATGAAAGATTTATAGATGTTATTTTATTTCTAAATAATACCATTTATCGACGAAATTCTTTACTTATATATAAAGGCAGCCAAATTATTTTTTCCCTAATTTATTAATATAATTTGTAAGATGGAGAATTACCTGCTCAAAACTTTTAAAATATCACTCCAAATTGTCCAGAAGAAAAAAAAAAAATAAAAATAAAAATAAAAATAAAATTAGAATTAAAAAAGCTTTTGAACCAAATTTTCAACAATTATTTATGTGCAGGTTTATTTTTGTTTGTTTACCCTACCAAGTGCAGACCGAAACTCGTTCACACATTAACATTGCGAGGACCACAGTTGGTCCTCGGAATGGAATGATGTGTGGATTTCTGTAGGCAGTTTTTTTTCTCTTTTTACGTCATGTATTAATGGGATTCGAAAAAAGGAAAATTTGAAGCTCCATAATTTTTAACTATCATTTCAGTGTGTTCTGGAAAAATAAATAAATATAAAATTACATATAATAAAAAAAAAAAAAAAATAACCAAATTTTCAGTTAATATATATATTATGTGTGTGTATTTGCTTTTGTGTACCCTACGAAATGCAGACCGAAACCCGTTTTCACATCGGTATTGCGAGGACTCCCATTTTTGATTCTCGGAAAGAAAAGGAAATGCAGAGATTCCATTACATAAGAAAAATATATAAAATAGTAAATATAAATGAGTATATTGTTATAAGTATTGGTTGGTTGGTTGGCTGTAGGATTTAAGGCTGATTGACTATGCCAGGGCGCAAGGCTTTATAAATATTGGAAATTTCATATATGATTTATAATTTTCTTAAATCAAACACTCTCATCATGCTTACGCATGGCGCCAGTGGTAAATCAAACACTCTGAGAAAAACCCTGCAGTTTTAAACAAGCAATTGTCATATGTTGATACAAATGAAAGATTTATAAATATAATTTTATTTCGAAACTATACCGTTTATCGACGAAGTTCTTTATTTATATATAAAGGCAGCCGTATTATTTTTTCCTTAATTTATTAATATGATTTGTAAGATGGAGAATTGCCAGCTCGAAAATTTTAAAATATCACTTAAAATTCTTCAGAAAATAAATAAAATAAAATAAGTAAAATAAAATGTAAATTAAGAAAGCTTTTGAACCAAATTTTCAACAATTATTTATGTGTGTGTTTATTTTCGTTTGTTTACCCTACCAAGTGCAGCCCAAAACTCGTTTACACATTAACATTGGGAGGACCGCATTTGGCCCTCGGAAAGGAATGATGGCTGGATTTCTGTATTTAAGTTTACATAATATTGGAGATCCCATAAATGATTTATAACTTTTTTTCTTTTTTTTTTTTAATCTACCACTTCTTGAGAAAAATCCTGCAAATTTAAAGAAACAATTCTTATAAATTATTTGTAAGTGAAAGATTTATTATTATTATTATTTTATTATTATTTTATTTTATTTCTAAATGGCTCCATTTTTTTGGGATGTTCTTTAATTACATATAACAGACTTTTTTTTTTTCTTTATTATTATTAATACTACTTTTATTATTTTACATCTAAACATAATTTCTTCGAAAGATCTTTAATTGAAGTCAGTCCTATTTCTTTTTGTTGTTATTATTAACTTTTTAATTTGAAAATTGCAAGGTTGTCAACTTGAAAATTTATAAAAATATATCAATGCAAGGTATTCTGTGGGAAAAAATAAATAAAAATATAAATAAAATAAAATAAAATGAAACCAAAATATATGAAATATAGTTAAGAGTCATCCGAAATATATCAGCCTTCTAATGAAATAGACGTTAATGAAATTCGGCTACTTATTTAATTTATCAAAAATGTCACATATAGGCACATAGACAGACAAAACATCAAGGTTATGAAGAATCCTTTTTTTTTTTTTTTTTTTTTACTTCAGGTATTAAAAAAATAATATTTTTATAACATTTTTAAAAAATATATACAAGCTTCTGATTTTTTTTTTTTAACATTATATTAGTTTAAAATGAATAGGAGGATTGCACAATTATTTTCTCAGATATATATATATAAACATATGTTATATATTAATTATTAATATATACGGTTGTAAGCTTGAAGATTCTTCCAAAGTACTGTCTAACAATTTATAACGTTCTTCGAGTAGAGCAGCTAGCATAACTGGTTAATGGGGCACGATACTCCCCCCCCCCTTTCTGTAAAACATACAGTAATATAATAAATAAGATGAAATCGGGGATCATTTTGTACCTCTCTAAACATCATTTGTATTTTTGAATTTATGTAAACTGTCAAAAATACTGGGAGTGCTTCCAAAAATGTTAAATTAAAAATGTCACCCCAACCGAAAACTCTTTTTGTGTGTGTTTGTATTTGTGTGATTGTGTGAAATCGGCATCTTTTAAAAATTCAAACCTATAAAGACCTCACAATTTGTTTTTTGATTATGTATCTGTGTGACTGTGTGAAATCGGCATCTTTTAAAAATTCAAACCTACAAAGACCTCACACTTTGGTTTTCAGTATTCAAAGAATTGTGAAAACTATACCTTGTGAAAACTATAAAGAGATGTTTATCATTTTTAAAAGCGTATTTTATTTTAAAAAGCATATCTTCTGAAACATGCGACATCCCAAGAGACCAGATTTTGCTGTTCTAAGAAAAAATAAATAAAAATAACCTGCTCAAAATACCATTTTTTCTATCAGGAAAGCAACTAAAGAATTGTCATTTTCAATTGAAATTCACAATTCACAATTTTTAAACCTCTTTTGAAGGAGGGTGTTACAGAAACGAAAGGGGGCCTTTACTTTGTGCTGCAAGTATATTCATTTTATTTTATTTTTTTATACTTAAGAATCCTAGGTAAACCGCCAAGACTTTACCTCTTTATGGAGACAGAGAGCGGCCTTATTTGTCTATTCATGTGACTGTCATTTCACCACACCTTTAGATTAACGGAAGAATGGATTATTTGTCTGGTCAGATTTCACTGCAGAGTGGAGAATGTGCAACAGACATTCCGCGAAATACCTGTTGCTATCATCAAAAATTTACTTCTGCTTTCGAAACTTTATAAATATTATAAGAAATTAAATTTCCATTGGATTTATGCAAGTTATATATTGTCTATAATAATATTGCCTATAATAAGTTATATATTGTCTATAAATTTAAGCAGTGTTATATATTGTCTATAATAATGATAGTTAAATCCGATGCATTTTATTTTGTTTATTTTAAGATATGAAATATACAGGGTTTTTAACAACTTCATTTTATAAATTACTTTTTCGCCCAAAATTTATTTTTTACTTTTACAAAAAATAACAATTAACTAAAGTGTAAAGAATTGTTAAATCGCTATGTTAAAAAGAATGCATGATTAATATATATATATATTAAATATTATTTTCGTTCTTTGATTTTTTTTTTTTCTACATGTAGTGCTTTGAATATATATACACATATAGCAGCTAATGCAAACGAAATATGAAATTTAAAATATGTAAATATTCATTCAATATTCAATCGTAACAAAAAAAAAAAAAAAAAGATTATCGGTAAATTTCTGAAAAACGAATAATTTAATACGTATATGTATATGTATTGCAGACCAAGACCCGGTTGCACGTCACAGTTGAGAGGACCACATTTCTGATCCTTAGAAAGAAAGGAAAATGCGTAGATCTCGATAGGTAAGATTAATCAGTATATATCGTATATATTAATAGCGAAGAGCAAAAAAATATTACACTTCACTTTAAGCGGATTTGTGCGCTACCAATTTGACTGCAGCATTCGTGCCTAATTTTTTCGCCTGACGAAATGTCGTGTGCTCTTTCGACCCGAAACAATTGTTGCAAGATTATTAGATTTTATGGTGTTTTTACAAAGTTTGTTACAAAGTTCTTTTTATATTTATTGAAAATCAAATGGTAATGCAATAGAAAAAAAATAAATAAGTATATTAAATTTAAATTTAAAAACATATTTATAGCAGTTATGTTTATGTATAATTTTTATAGAATGCAACTTTTTACTTTTCATTTTTCTTTTTTTTTAATTAATTCCTGTTAAAAAATTATTATTATTATTATTATTTATAGCATTTACTAAAAAATAAAAATAAATAAATAAATAAATAAAAAATATGGTAGTATATAGTAGAAGGGATGAGACTGATTAAAGCTTAATTAAAATTTATTTGTTTTCTATTTATTTAATTCCTTTTAAAAGAAAATACACTTTTTATTTTATTTCTTTTATTGGGCGGAATCAAATCGTAATATGGTGTAAAGAGAGGGGACTATAAAGTACATGATTTAAAAGCTAAAATGTTTATTAGATGTTGAAATACAGTCTTCTTTAAAATCGTAGTTCTTAAATAATAGCAGATCAACTTGTCATTGATAAATACCCAAATTGAAGTGCCCGAAAAGACCTTTCTGCATTCAGCGGGAACCTGGACCAAATGAAATGCGGGTAGAAAAAGGGCTGTCGTAGGCAGCGGCTAAGGTTAGAACAATTTCAGTGTAGTTATTTTTATTTTTATTTTTTATTTATAAGGGAATATAAAAAATAAACAGTGATTGATTTCTTCTGAAAATGCATTTAAATATATTGACCAGCCGAAGCGCGCCAATAAACACATGAAAATAACTTCAGGAGTTGCAATTCCAGTAAAGCATAGAAAAAATATAAAAAAAAGAAATAAACTATGGATTTTCCTTCGCGGTCACTGCTATAAACCGTCAAATTATCGTCAAAACATGTAGCTAAGTTATATATATATGTATATAAATGATAGATATCGTAATAAAATATAACCTTAAAATTCAACAGTTAATAGATACAAAACAATACCAACACAACAATATATGTAAGCGTTAAAAAAAAAAAAAAGTTAAAGTAGTTAATAAATAAATAGAAAAAATATTAAGAATTATATAAATAATAATATATTCAAACCAAAAAAAAAAAAAAAAAAAAAAAAAAAGATACTTTTCTGTTTTCGGAATCAAATTCATGGATATTACAAAAAAAAAAAAAAAAAAAAAAAAAAAAAAAAAGGAAAAAAAAATCAAACGCATCAATTGCGTCCAAAGCATATTTCCTCCCCAAAAGTATAAAAATATCAATTGCGTTCGTAGGTTTTAGTCCCTCCTAAACCAGGGCCCGAAATTTCAACTCAGATTACACTCGCCGAAAAAAAGTTTTACTCGCCACAAAATAGTGTTGGCATTTTTTTTCCCCCCGCATTTTGGGTGTTTTATTTTTCCTAACTATTCGAAAGGCTTTTACAAAAATGTCTAAAATTATATATGTTAAAAGTGTGTCATATATCATCATGTTTCATAATCATTTATAATTAAAAATCATTATAATGTATTGTATTTGAGATTTGAAAAATATTAAAATATCTAATAACATAAATGCAAAGAGTCATTAAAGAAAAAAAGAAGGAAAAAAAAAATTCTTTGTCAAACACTATCCTGTGAAAATCTTTTCTTTATGAAAGATTAAGCTTCCTTATTTATCTATTTATTTACTCAACTTTTTATATTAGAAATGTCTTTTTCATCTATTTTATTTTTGTATTCAGACGGAATGTCGATGTGTATAACTTTTTCATTGTTGTCATTTGAAATAGTCATTTCGGAATCCCTTTTTCGATAAAATCGTTGCTTACAAATCATTACAAGCTCAAATCATTGGCGTTTCAGTAAAAAACTTTAAAATATAATAAACATAGGCAGTATCTTAAAAAGTGCTCGGGCTCATTTTCATGTGACAATATCGCATAGGTAAACTTTCGCATATCTCTTCTCTCGGATAGTGGGTGACGGGCAAAGAGGCTCTCTGCTCGTCTATTCTCACTCTGCTTGGAGAAATAACAGTTGGAAAAACGAAACTGCCAAAGAGATAAAAACTTTTATGTAAGTATACACTTAAGCATTTTTCCTTTCCCAGGCTGGATTAATCGCGGGCAGCGCACACACTGACTCGGCTCTCCAGAATCTAAAAAGGAGAGGTTAAATATGATGTTATAAGATGGCAAGATTTTGCCATATTTAAATTTATAAAAATAAAGTTTTCTGTCACCGTATCGTGTAAGAATCCTATCTATAACGAGGCCAAATTTTTACTCGCCAGAGTAAAAATTCCACTCGCCAATGGCAAGCTGGCGAGCGGAAATTTCGTGCCCTGTCCTAAACCCTAAGTACAAAGAACGATAGAACAATCTTCAGGTACGATGACGGCATAATGTAAAATTCGGTACAAAGCGAACTTTTTAAGACGCAAACATATTGTCGAGTGCCAGCTGATGTCACAACTAAAAAGTCTTTTTATTTAATTTATGCATAATGCATACACATATTTTAGGTAGCAAAAGATTTATTAGCGAATCAGCTTAAATTTCCTTTATTAGGTGATGCTTTAATTTTAAAAGTTCTTTCTTATTGTGACGCAATACATTCAACAAAGTAACTAGACTGTAAATGTTCAATGTAACGGTCGTCAATCATTAGTATGATTGTCAGTCGTTCAACATTAGAAATTCTCCTTAATAAAACTTCAGTATTCGCAATATGGCGCCATTTGATCAGGCGGATCTGTTTAAAATGTAAGAGGATACTGTGAATACTGCGCGATATATTGGTGCAAAGTATAACTAAGTTTTTCTTGTATATGTAAAAAAAAAAAATTCCATGCTGTTCTATACTTTTCAGTGAAAACCGCATAGAGTTAGAGTCAATACTTTTTGAATAATGTTCTTTTTTTTTTTTTTTTTTTTTTTTTTAATGTGACTTTTGGATTACATCATTTTACTCGTATGAATTATTTTGCTTATTATATTTGTTAACCCATTAAACGCCGCTATATGAATTCCACTGAAAATTTATAAATGGGTTTCAATGTGCATTTCTAATCATATATACTTAAAAAAAATATATATATATTTTGTTAGAAGATATGACATGTTTCCAAATGGGTGATTTGACACCTAATTGGGGTAGAACAAATGTTGAAAAAAAGGTAAAATCCTCTTTAATTAGTTTTCTTGATCCCTGTTTGTTATAATTTAAGAAAAGAATTGTTTTATTTCATATCCAATGTTTTAAACCCCTGTAATCGAATTAGTTATTTTTCTTGATTTTTTTTTTCGTCGCTGATGTTTTGCAGAAAAACAAACATCTTTGTTTGAATAATTGAAAAAAAAAAAGAAGCTGGGAATTTTAATATTTATTGTAAAAAAGAAAAAATATATTTATCTTAATTACTTGCAGGGGAAAAAAATCTTTAAAAATTGTTCCCACAGCGGGAGCTTTGACGCCTAATGGGTTAAATGAAAATAAAAAAATTAATATTTGTGTTAATAATACAGAATACTAAATGAAACATCTTGATAACTAAACATATTCTATACTTCCACGTGAGATTAATAGTTTAATATCTGTATAATATGTCTCTAACGTGGACCAGTTAGGATTATATTTTGTAGAAACGATATGATAGTGACAATAAAGTAAGCAAAGAATTCTTTCCTTTGTAGAAATTTTCATTTTTTACCTTCCGGTATACAAGGGGGAGGGGAGGGTGACAATGAACGTTTTTAGTAATTTTTCTCGCGAGCGCAATTGATGCATTTTTAACAATAGGGGGGATTAACGTAAGCGCAATTGATGTGTTCCTGAAGAATTACCCAACAAAAAATATCAAGTTAAAGCTTTGAAAACATCGAGATCTACTTGAATAACATTTCGTTTCGTTTTTAAGAACTCCTATAATGTGGCTTGTAAATATCTCAACATTACCACACGCGACGCGGAATTTTCTTACGAATGAAAGATTGCTTTGAAATGCAGGAGCGGTTTGTCCAAACGACGCTTCTTTTGTGAAGTAGTTAAAAACGCTATCTCCCAACCGCTGCTATGGATTTAGAAGTTCAGCTGGACGGGTCAACTTTTGAAAGAAGAGCCAGCCAGCTAAGCAATACAAAATACAAAATTGCATTTTTTTTTTTTTTTTTTTTTTTTAAATAATTATTATTATTAATTATAGAGTTTCATTCATTTTTAGAGTTTTATCATAAAATGATTCAAATTGCGCGTTCCAATACCACAATTCTTAGCAGCCGATTTTAGGTTGTCAGTACGGGGGTGAGATTTATTGCTTATAACTGGTTGAAAGCGAGGGGTGGGGGGAGAGTAGGGAGCCTATATATTCATAATATGATAATAAAGGCTTCCTACCTCATACTAGTTTAAATGGTAAATTATGTTCACGTCATCTCAAAATGTGTAAATCCGTTCGAAACCGGAAGTAGAAAATTTTTACGAATCCAATACTTCCTTATATGAAAATAGAAAACAATTATTATTAGATTTGTTTGTTTGTTTATTTGTTTATTTATTATTATTATTATTATTATTATTTATTTATTTATTTATTTTTTTGTGGTAAATGTTCATAAATTTAATACAAAGAGAGTAATCAATGCAAAAGAAACTGTAACGGGAAAATGCACACTTCTCATAAGAAAGTAAACAGTATTATTATTATTTCATTTGAAGGGTGGAAAGGGAATGTAAATGAAAGACCGAAAATTGGTCTAAGGATTTTTCTCTACTGATATATATACGAAAAGGCATATATACAAAAATGATATTTATTACTATATTTACTGGAAGTTTCCGATGTTCAAGGGTACCATTCTTTCCGTTACCGTTTTTTTCCGTTAACTATATAGTCTTTAATTAAATTTTATTCTTTTACAGAAGAAAAATCACTATTTTAAGAAATCCATGTCAATATAATTGTACCTTAGCCCCGTACGTTTAAGGGGACCTAACACCTTTTCAACATCATTTTTAATTAATTAATTAATTAATTTTATTATTTATTTATTTATTTATTTATTTAAGAATTTTATTTATTTATTTTTTCTACAGTTTTCTATGTTTTGTCACCATTTTTTTTTGTTTTATCTTTTAGAATATATATAATATATATATATATATATATAACTAACAGATAAAAACGCGATTTAAACATTTAAAGGCGATGAATTTTCCAATAAAAAAAATCGTAAGTTATTTGGACTTTACGATGTACTTAACACGGCAGAATAGGGCAAAATTGAGCATAAAAGTCCATTTTGAGGATCATAAATATATCAGACAAATTCAAAAAACATTTATGATACTTGTTTGAACATGATTGACTACAAATATTCTAACAGAAAAATTTCGTAAATTATTCGTAATTTAAGATTTTATCAACATAGCAAAATTAAAAAAATTTCATATAAATAGGAATTTTGTGGATTCTTGCATTAGAAATAGTAGCATGAAAACTAAACTACGAAACTGACCCTAATAAAATAAATTAATAGATTAGAATAAGATAAACAAATTGAAGTGAACGGTGGATAGCCTATTAGGCGGGGATTTTATTCTGTCACTTTGTCAAGCGTTTGATCAAATTCATTTCTCTTAATATGCTATAATATGTCTCACACTAGAAATTTATGAGAACATATATATGGTGGGTAACTCAGCGGAGTCCATCTATGCCAACTAGTTTTAAATTGAGATGTACCGTTGAAATTACTATTACCTGGTTTTAATGCCCGATAATTCGATTATGAATATTTTTGAAAGTTTAAAATTATTAGGAGTGTCTTGAAGGAAGGGGGGGCGGAAGGAGCAGGCGAAAGGTCAAAAATGTAGAACAACAGTTACAGCGTTTAAAATTTATATAATTAGGTTTTAAGGCCCGATAAATCGATTGCGAATATTTTTGAAAGTGTAAAATTATTAGGAGGGACAGAAAGGGGAGGGGTGAAGGGACAAAAATGTAGGAATGGAGTTAGAGAGTTGACAATTGGCATTATTAGATTTTAAGACCCGAGAAACCGATTGCAGATATTTTCAAAAGTGTAAAATTATTAGGCGAGACGGGAAAGGAATGCGAAGGGGCTGCTGTAGAAATAGTGTTAGAGCGTTTAAAATTGGTATTATTAAGTTTTAAGATCCGACAAATTGAACGGTGTTCAAATTTCGTACGGGTGTTTCGGGTCCGGGGAAAACTACGAACAAACTACGGAACGTCTTTATTCTTTTGAATTTTACAGACTTTCGAATTCCGATACTCAGTTCATATTTTCCATTAAGAATTTTTAACGCTATTCAGATTGGATTTTTGCAAGTTTCCCTAAAAACCACAGGAAAATCAGATAAATCTTATTATAGGAATGCTTATATTATTTTTGTAGCTTCTATTTAACATAGTTTCAAAAATAATATATTACTTTAAAACTTACTTGAATTGAAATTGAAGAGCAGATCTCGCAAATTTGTCACCAGATAGCGCTTTAATATAATAAAATTTCACAATCTCCAATACTAATTATGATTAAATTGCTTATAATATACCATTCGAAAAATATTTTAAAGTACTTTTTATTGCGGACTTTTAAACTGATATAAGCCGTTCAAATTCTGTAACTACGGAAAACCCAAAATGCCTTTATACTTTTAAATTTTGCAGAGTTACAAGTTCCGATACTTGGTTAATATTTCGTACAAAGGATTTTTAACGGTATTTAGTTCGGAATTACCCAAGTTTCGAAGAAAACTACGGAAAAACTTAAACGCCTTTATTCTTTTATATTTTGCAGAGTTTCGAATTCGGATACTGTTATATGCCTTATTTTTATAATCTTACGCTAAGCACCATGAATAATCAATAAATTATTACATACTGAAGGGAAGTTCTATACAGAGCAAAATATATTCAAAAAGTTAAGTTTAAAATTTTCCATAGAACGACTATATCAACAGGAATTATAGTAGCAAGATAATAAAAAATGAGTTATTTCTGAGACATTGATATACGGCATCATACATAAGAAATCTGAACATACTATAACAGAAAATAATAAGATAATAATATTTAGAAGAAGGAGCAGATGCCATCGTGATTTAATAGGTTTTAGTTGGTCGATAATGGCAGGCGTTCGACTTTCCCAAAATCCTCAGAGAGATCAAAGGTCAAATAAAGATAATTACAGAAAAAATTAAGAAAGCAAAAAATTAGTGAAATTTATCAATAAATCATTGAAAAATTAAATAAATAAATAAATAAAACGAAATAACGGAGTAAATATATGACAAAAATGTAGATTTTTATTTTTTATTTTTTTTAAGATCATTGTGCCCAAATCCCAAATGCGACCTGATTTTTGGTAAGTTTATCGCATTTAGGAAATTTATTATATTTTAGTAAATAAATAAATATGAAAAGAAAGAAAAAAGAGTTGAACATTATACGCTTAACTCTGAACTTGTGCTTGGGTCATTTCTTTTCAAGAAATTAAAAAATTGTCTTTAATTTATGAAAAAATATACCCGCGTCGCATTTAGGATTTCTTTTTTTTTTCGAATTTTAGGTACTATATCCTAAATGCGATGTTCAAACTCTCTAACTGCGATAATAAATTTAACGCACTGGAATTACTTGATGAATGTTATTAGCAGTTTACAAAGAAGGTTAAAAACTCAGGGGTCAAAGCAATCAAACAGGAAAATATAGGAATATTTTTCACACAAAAGTAGGAACATAATTTCAAGAGAAGATTGAGAGGTTGAGTAAAAACGAACTTTCTCTAACATTATTTTGTAATCTCGGAATGATTAAATGACTTCGTAAACAAAATACCCTAATTTAATCTCATCTAATTTAACAGATAAAATGAATGTACTGATATATTACTGTTTACTTTTTATATTATTTAGAAAAGAACATATTTCCAAATTTACCATCTCTTGCTTGTCTAACTTTCATACCAGTTTATATCATTTAACATGAATCCACATATTATATTCAAAATAATGACACCTCTTTTACATCAATTTAACTACATGTTAGTTAACTACATGTAGTGCCTATTTAATGAATTGTGCCCCCCCCCCCCCCCAACTTTCCCATACTTCCAAAAAAAAAAAAATAATAATAATAATAAGTGAAAATTAATATTGAAATGGTAATGGAATTATGAATTCTTTTAATGCCTAGTAGGGAAAGCAGAAAATAAGTAAGAAGAACTTAAACTGAAGTACCAGAATATAGGAAATGTAGGAAAATTTTTGTGAAATATAGGGAAAATGTAAAGAATTATAAACTATAGGAAAATATAGGGCATTTTTCATGATTTTTTGAAATATATAAGAAAAATAGGAAATATAGGAATACTTTCAGCCCTGAACACTGTTATTGACTTCGGTTTGGGTCTGTCTGTTCGTCTGTTGATCCGTCTGTCTGTCCGTGCACCAACTCCCATAAATATTCATGGAAATTCTTGAAACTGATATATGTTATTCAAGTTCACTATAGCATGTTCCTTATTGAAAATGGAGTGCATACTTCTACTTATTTGTACATAGGGGCACCCAAAAGTATTCCATAGCATTGTGTTCTATGCAAATATTTATACTCCTTACACATAGTAGAATATTGAATTTTTCATTTTTTCCTGCGATATGTTAAAAATAATTCATATATACATAAATGAAACAGAAAAAGAATCATTTAAAAAGAAAAAAACAATTTTAAAAATAGAAGAAACATAATGCCACTAAATGTTATTAAAAAGCTGTATTTCATTTATAAAGACCACCAAAATTCATTTCCGGTGACTTTTTTTTTCGATTTTAAAATCTACATACCGGAGAGAAAGGGTAGGGGATAGAATAAAGATATACATAAAGAAAAATTTTCTTGGTATTCTAACTATTACTATCAAATATATATTTTTACTTTGAACAGAGAAAATCAATTTTGGTATATAAATTAATTTTTTCCTATACTGTGATTTTAAAAGTTATGAAAAAAAAAAAAAAAAAAAACTAACATAAAATAGACGATGACAGCGTCAACTGTTAGGCGACTGATTATCAAACGTAATCAGCTTTAGTTTAAATCAAATTTCAGTTAAATTCGTCCATTGGTTCTGGATACAACCGACCAAATACAGAATTTTTTATACACACAGAGAGAGAAACACACAGATATTTTCTAAAAATAGTCATATCGATAATCATATCGTGTTCAAAACGTCTTAAGACGTGTAACTATATCAACGGTCGAAATTTTCCACAAATTGAATACGTTCTTCTTATATATAGATAGACACACATACACAAAAAACAGTGGGGGGGGGGGGGCACAAATTAATCATACATTTTATTACGTTTTTATTTTCAAAACATAAAAGTTTTACTCTTAAAGTACATTTTATGTTGTTAAAGCTGAAAATTTTCTTTATTTCTTTTTTTTTTTTCAAGATAATTTTCAAAGGATTTTTTTCAGAACATTCTTTAGAACTTTCCAAAACAGGACTCTTTGTGTCGTGTCCTTTTATTTCATTTATAAAGAGATTTCTTATTAAAATTTCTTTAAAAATGCCGATACTGTTATTTACATCGAAAATATATAAGAACAGAGAATCGATAACTGAAATTGTTTACATAGATAATTACATGTAAACAATTTAATATACGTATTAAGAGTATTTCAGTAAACTTAGATATTAAAGATTTTTATTACTTTTTCCAATATATTTATTAATTTCGTAAATTGACAATCTAAATCATCTTGTAGAAATGACCGTATTTACTTGTTTGCTGAAGTAATATTAATAATGAGATCTGGGCTTCTAAAACAGCAGTTTTTAACCTATTAATTATCATTTTTGACAACTCCTTCCCCTTCTCGGCCTCATCAGTGGTCAAGCAGTTCTGAGAACAAAGCTAGTAGACGAGAAGCACCGCGTTTCCCAGGTCGCACTCGTCGACCTGGCCGTTCGGAGTTTTCTGTGGCTTTCTCCGAAACTAGTGTAAATACGGGTTAGGACTCCTTAGGAAGATTCTCATGGAGCGCGTTCCACCTATAGGCCTAGAACCAAGTGTAGTCAATTGACCTTAACTCCTTCAACGAACAAACAAATTCCTCTTCTCTTTTCGTGTGTAAAATTGAATACTGATATTAATCGGACTCAAACAGTGGGTAATAAATAAATAAATAAATAATGGACAAACATATTACAGAAAGATTTAAATTAAAGTGAAATATTTAATTAAATGTCTGTATTTTTAATAGCATTAAAAGTTTGCTTCTTTTTAAATATTAGTATCTTTCGCCTTACTAACCCATTTAAAAGAAACTTTCAGCATGAAATTTTTGTGCTATGGGCTGAACTGAATGAACAAAAGCTTTTCTGTCGGTATCACTTTTCTTGAGAATAGAATTCCCGAAAGTTGCACCCATACTCCAAACCGCCTTGACCGTGAACAATAGCTTTTCTGCCTCAACCTATCTTTAGTCAATAAAGGACAGGTCGTTTAACTTTTCTCTTGCCAAATGGGAATTGTATGAAGTACAGTAGATCCTGCTGGTAACCCATCAGTAAAGAAAGAGAGAGAAGAAAAAATAAATAAATAAAATAAATAAAAAACGATGTACTGTAAAATTCAAATATATGATCAAACTAATTTTCGCGTTTGAAATTTCGACCTGTTGGAAGTTTGAAGCATCCAGGCAAACATATATTTTCGCCCCCGTGAAAAAATAAAAATAAAATAAAATAAAGAAAAAAATAAAGAAAAAGCTATGGTGACCGCCCCCGCTGACCCAGTTAAGCAGACACCTATGCCAGAATTAAATCAAAAGACGTGATTTTAATATTTTGTGCAAGTTTTGCTTAAAACTTTAAGCTCATTTTTCTTCGAATTCTTTTTTTATAGGTTCTAATATGTTTAATTCCTAAAAATTTTCATTTTTATCTAAGATTGTTTTGAAAGAAATTTAAGGAAATATAATTCTCATTAAGAAAATTAAGCATAACATAAAACAGCATATTATTAACTTAAAAATATTTATTTATTCATTTATTTATTTAAGATATATTATTTTTTAAGCATGTCTATATTTCTATTAAACTTTAAAATAAATAATTTTGTCATATTGAGTGAAATGTATGAAATATTACGCTGCACGTGAAAATAATAATAATAGAAAATTGAACAATAAATGGAAAAAATAAATTTTCGTCTTCTGGGCCATCTTATTCATAAAATTCTGCAATTAAGTAAGTAAAATTACTATTTTGATTTTTGTTTCGAGTGTCAGTATTATAAAGTCGAGTAGAATAACACAATTCTTTTGCAATCAAAGATGGAGAATTTTCGGAAAATTTACTTTTTAAGAACTTTTTTCTTTTCTTTCTTTTCTTTCTTTCTTTCTTTCTTTTTTTTTTTTTTTTTTTTTTTGGTTTATATTGTAGTTAATGCAACACACACGGTTATTACAATGACATAGCTGCAAAGTTTACTGAAAATAATTTCTATTGCAGTATTTTGCATCAAATATACAGAAATGCTTGAAAAATTATATCAATAATTACACTTTTAATCAATTATCGATGTCTACACTAATAAAAATTTCAAAAGAAAAACTACTGATAATCATTTGTCTTTAGTTATTTATCGAAAATTACAGAGAAAGTAAATGGAGATATTAAAAAATCTATTTTATATAAATTTTAATGACTATAATTAATTATTGAGGAGAATATGTTTGTAACTAAGAATGCTTTTTTTTTTTTTTTTTTTTTTTTTTTTTTTTTTTGAGAAGTTAAATAAACAAAATAAATAAAAATACATAATAAAAATTGATAATTTCGATTACTTACTTTTAACTAAGAATTATTGTAAATTTACAGGGAACATGGATAAATATTTTAGTGAATTTAAATAAAACGTTATTACAGTATACACATTAAGTAACCCCAGCAAGATAAGTGCCACAACTCAAAAATGTAGTATAAAAAAAAAAAAAAAAAAAAAAAAAGAAAAGAAAAGAAATCATCTTAAAGGTAACAATAAAAACATTGACTAATCTACAACAAAACGGATATAACAGCTTCTCAGGTAGATAAATTGCGAAAAAGAGTAGAGAGGTGATGCTTTACGTGCACGTAGGGGTACTTCATATACATTTTTCAATACTGTAGTAATTTTTACTTAAATTTAACCAGGGGGTCTACCACGAGCTTAGCGGAATCGTTTCCATGTCGGAGTTTCTCCGATGTGACGTCATATTCCGACAGCCTCTCTTCTTTCGCTAGCACGAACATATCGGATTGCTTTTGCTATCGGAAAAGACCAGTGGAATCCCTCCCAACTTTCCGTCAGACCTTTTCCGAGTGGAATCAGCATTCCGGTAGCAATGGCGTCATCCATCTTTCTTTTTCTTTATGTATTTAGTGTTTTGAAAGCTTCAAATTGAAGAGTTCGTCCATTTGCAACAAAATACTGCAGAAACGAAGGTATGTTTTATTTTTATTTGTAATGTTTAAAGTAGAATAAAAAACGATAAAGATATTTTTTGATCGCATAGCAGCATTAAATTTTAATGTATTGTTTTATCTATACTAAGTTTCGACTAACTTTTATTAATGTTATATTCCGCTTCAAGATACATCGCTGATTATTCAATTTTTAAGTACTAATACAAGGATAATACTAGTTTGGGTCAGATTTAGTTAGTGAATGTATTTTCTGTTTAAAATACGTTTCTTAATGACATTGCTAATTTCATATACTTTCATATTTTAGATCATAATGTTACAACTGATACTGTAAATAAATTTAGTTTCTGAAAATAATAAAGCATCATTAAGTATTCATATTTTCACCAAAACAAGATTAAAAAAAAAAAAAAAAGTTTTCATAATGAAAAGCTGGAATTTACTATACAAAAAAGTCGATAATATTTTAAGTAAAAGGTGTGTATAGTCATTTTTCTTTACATGTTTAAAATACTTTAAACATTTTACTTCTGCATTTTGTAAACATTAAAAGGTGTTTGTTAAATGAAAAGTAATTTTTCTGATTTGAAAATTTTCAAACCTTTATTGTTTACTTCTGCATGTAGTAAACATAAATAAAGAAGTGCTTGTTAAATGAAAAGTAATTTTTCTGATTTGAAAATTTTCAAACCTTTTATTGTTTACTTCTGCATTTTGTAGTAAACATAAATAAAGAAGTGCTTGTTAAATGAAAAGTAATTTTTCTGATTTGAAAATTTTCAAACCTTCATTGATTTAAAAGGCAGATAACTAGTATATGTATATTGCAAAAAATAATCTTCACCTCATTTTTCAGTATTAGTTTTGGCTAATATTTAATGTTAAAGGTGTTTGTTATACAATGAATAAATTGTTATTACTGCTTATTTGAGAATTTTCATTTTTTAACAATAAAATTAAGAGTGTCACATTGCATCTTTAAATTGCATGAAAAAAAAATATTATTAAAAAACTTAATTTTATGCATCTTGAAAGTTTATTTATTTATTTTTTTTTCTAAACTGTACAACTAAAAAGTAACATTAATTTGTTATATAGTTTTTACATTTTTGGTGCTAGAATATATTTTCACAACTATACTCCCCCCACCAAATAAATAAATATGAGAATTAAGAAACCATTTACAAATTCTTAATCAGCCTTGTAAAAATATAACAAATGACAAATTTTACACAGTTACATTTTTTTGCTGTAATTATTTTGTTTGATTGCCATGAAGATGTTTAAAATTTTTACATAAAGCTGTCATTTTAATAGCTAAAAATATAAAACATTAGTTTTTAGCAATATTTGTAAATAATATTATGAAAAAGAAAATTGCATTTAAAATAATATTAGTATCTCTTTAAACCCTGAAGAGGTGAAGATTATTTTTTGCAATATACATATACTAGTTATCTGCCTTTTAAAATAAATGAAGGTTTGAAAATTTTCAAATCAGAAAAATTACTTTTCATTTAACAAGCACTTCTTTATTTACGTTTACAACAGGCAGAAGTAAAATGCTTAAAGTATTTTAAACGTTTTAACAGTAATGACTTTTTCTTAAAATTAATCGACTTTATCCTATGATAAATTCCAGCTTTTCACATAAGAAAACAAGTCTTTTTTTTAATTATTATTATTGTTTTGGTGAAAATATGAATACTTTATTATTATACTTATTATTTTCAGAAACTAAATTTATTTACAATATTAGTTGTAATAGTAACATTATGATCTAAATTCTAAAATATTAAAGTACATGAAAATAGCAATGTTATTAAGAAACTTATTTTAATCAGATAAAAAGTATTTACCATAAACCTAAACCTCAGACAAATAGGACAAACTAATATTACCAAAGTATTAATGCTTAAAAATTGAATAATGAGCGATGAATTTAAAGCGGAATATAACATTATTAAAAGTTAGTCAAAACCCAATATGTATATAAGACAATACAATAGCATTTCATGCAATTACACGATCAAAAAATATCTTTTTCGTTTTTTTATTTCACTTTAAACATTACAAATAGAAGAAAAAAAAATAAAACATACCTTCGTCACACACATCACACTTTAGCAAAAAAAGAAGAAAAAAAAAAGTGACACAAATCAAAAATACAGTATTTGAGAAAAATCAAGTACTCGCTATGCTATGATAAAGCTCACTCTGCTATGTCAAGTAGCAGACCATAGTACCGGGGCTGTTGTCAGAAAACATTTTTGGAGAGAGGTTCAAACTTTAATGCATACTGTTAATGATGCACAACTAAAAAAAAATTAGATAAATTTTGAGGGGGGGGGGGGGCTCTCAATACTCATTTAACTACAGCCTCACATAGTACCTGTTGTGTACCAGCCTACTATTGCTGGTATACTTATCAATCTTGCTAACACTGGCAAAAAAATAAACAGCCAAACAATATATCAATTCAACAGAACTGTTGTTTTCAAAAGCGTGGAAATTTTCAGTAGCCTACCTTGAATTAAGCATATATATAACGTGTAATATTACTTGTAATTCACTATTCAAAGCTACACCGTTTAACTAATTGCAACAAAAAATTAGTACATATATTAATCAGGAAAAAATTTTAAGAAATGTAGTAGCGATTGCTAAGGAACGTAACACAATTACTGCATGCCTTTATGTGGAAGAACAAACTAAAGAAAGCAGTCCCGTTGTCCAAAATTAAAATCTTTTGTACAGAAACTTTAATATGCCGTCCTATTTTTTAAAACATTGGGGGGGGGGGGGAGACTCCCTCCCTTCAAGCTACACCCCTGGTGCAAGATTTAGTTGTAAGATATGATAGGTGTTTAAACAAACTGGCAATTATGTTGAAAAATAGAGAAATGTATGTAGAGTCTGAAAATAAATTTGGTTTTTGAAATTTTTTTTTTCATTTGGTTTTTATTTTCAAACGGCCCTTACTTAAAAATACACGCCTCGTATAAGAGCGTTAGTTCGCCAATGTTTGCATGTTGTGAGTACAATGCTTCTACAATTTTACTTCCTTCAGGTGTAGTTTATTGTAATTCCGTTACGCCATTTGTTCATCAACGTACATAATGTTGGTTTGAGTTTTGTTAGAGTGCATGCATTTTGTTTTTGGAGTGAAAGGTTTAATTTGAAATAATGCAACGTTGCTGGTTTTAAAAGAGTGAGATTTTCAAAGTATTTTCTTCAAATATATTTATTTAACACATTCATGCCGGCGTGGTACACGGGTGGTTCACAGCAAAAGTATCCGAGCACTAGCAATAATCTTTGTCCAAAAAAAGTACACTTAATACTGCTTTTTTAAATAAATCCTTGTCGAATCATGATCTCAGTCAGTCTAAACACATGATTCGACAAGGTTTTATTGAACAAAACAGTTTCAAGTATACTTTTTTGATATCGGAATTATTGGCTAGTGCTCATATACTTTTGAGAAGAATGCTCCGGCGTGAACGTGTTAAACAATGTAAGCGACTGTCCATGCTATTTTTGCAAGTCTGAATGGATATTTCAGCAAATATAATGAATCTGTGGAAAGGTTATTTGCCTGCTTGTGAAAGAAAGCCTTTTCACATTAAAAAAATAATTATGAACAGATTTGCTTAAAACTCCATATGTACATAACCCTCGCCAATATTTCCACGAAGTCCATTAATAGCCACCATTTTGTTCAAAAATGGCGGCTACTTCATAAAAAAAAAAAAAAAGTCCACCTACCCTTTCAGATGAGCCAAAAGGACTTTTTTTGTTTGTTTTATATACATAATACTAATTGCTGCAATTCAAAATTTCATGCAGTTTAAAATTACAGTCGGCAACAAAATTATTGAAACGCTAGCAATAATTCCTATTTAAAAGATGGGCGTCGGCACAATGGGGCAAGGGGGGCACATGCCCCCCCCTGGAAAATTCTAATATGCGGTCAAAATTATCCAACAGCTTGCGTCACCATCCCTCTTTTTCTAAATTTTTAACATTGTGGTATAGGACAAAATTTTGTATAAATGTGCATAAAGAGAATTATTTTTTAATAATCATTATGATATTTAAAAGAATTATTTGTAATAGAGATAGTCAAATGGGGAAAAAAAATTGTGTATGTAGGAGCTTCCCCTCCCCCCTGGGAGAAATCCCCCTCGAGGGGAGTAAAGTTTCATGATCGATGGGTATCTTTCAAAAGAGCTCACCAATACCTTTAAAACGAATGGCTGAACCATCAATCTGCGATAATTTAAAATAAAGTTATCGATTTTTTTCATATTTAAAAAAATTTAAAAAAATGTAATATTGAGAATAAAATTGACTTTTTTTTAAATATTTAATGTTATACTACTTCTCTTATATGGAAATCATCTACATTATCATGAAAGATAACTTTTAAAAATTATTTTAATAAATTAATTTTACTGACTGAATTTGTATAGGAAAATATAGAAGAAAGTCGTGGTGGCCACAACATACTAGTTTGTGACTTTGTAAATTTTAAATGAATTATTCTTTGAAAATTTTTATAATAATATAGTTAACTTTTGATATAATGTCTCGGATTGAATTGTTTATTTCTGATGTATTTAGATCACTAACTGCCCATAGTGTAGCGCTAGTGCAATGCAAAACACATTTAACTTTAATCTCATATATTTATTAAATTTTGTGATTTTAAATGTACTATTCTTTTTAATTTTGTCCTCTAAAAATTTTTTTTTACCGTACACAGTAAATTGTTTGGTTTACTGAAAAATGTGCTTTTTTATGTAGACGATCAATGGTTGCAATTGAAATACAATAGAAAATATTGCCACTATGGCAAATTTTGAAAAATTTGCGAAATGGCACTCCTAAACTAGATTCTCCCCCAAATTATTTTTCTTTCTCAAACAAAATGCAAAAAAAAAAAAAAAAAAAAAAAAAAAAAAAATAGATGTGTATTGCACATACATGTCGTGTTTATAACAAAATATAAATTACTATATAGCAGGGGCAAGGCATCGTTCAGGAAACTATGGAAGCGCTTCCAAAAGCAGAGGAAGAATCAATTCAGTCTTTTGACGAGCGACATTACCTGATTACTTTTTTAAAATCTTAAATAGGGAAAGCGCTTTTTCCATGGACGCTTCGCCACTGCTATATAGTTTACTATTTTTAAGAAAGGCAAAAAAACATTTATTGAAATGTTTATAACTTTCATTGTTTGATTCGATATCTCTTGAATAAACATTAAACTAAGTGAATTTACAAGTTCAAGACTTGCAAAAAACAATTACATTGTCATTAACATTGTTATATTAATGAGGTGATTAAAGAGCAATATATTATTACATAAGGACTGTTTTTATCAGTTTCAGTATAAGTTGTTAAAATTTCTTGTATTCCCATTAATTTATGTACTTAAGTTTATACCATGTGTTTAATTTTCATCAATAACCCCCCTTACACAATTTTTTTTTTTATTATTATTGAAGCTTCAGGAATATACTTTAAAAAAAATATGTTGATATGAAGATATTTTTTACTTTGGATTTTACGTTTTAAAAAAGTAAAAAAAATTCGTTGGAACTTGAAAGTATACTAAGTTTTGGCTCACAGAGGGCAATTCGATGTGATAGTTTTTGTTAACATTTAAAAAAATATGTAAACAAATGCTGAGTTATACAATTTCACTCAAGTTATTAAATTCCCCTTTATACAGATTGTTTATATATACATTTAAAGAGTATATTAAAGTAGTGTAAGTTAAAAAAAGTGGCCCTTAAATTTATACAAATAGGTTTAAAACTGAAAAATGAGATAAATTTTTCCATAAAATAAAATAAATCTTAACCTGAAATAGTGTTATGTGCAGTATTTCAATCGGTATTAAAGGCGTTGAAGGAGTAATATTTTTAAACAAATAGGAATTGAAATATTCATAGTATTTAGTTGACTCAGCTGTTTACAAATTATAAAGAAATAGTTAATAAATCTAACAACAAATACATTTTACAGCTTCTTATTGACAGTCAAATCAAATGCTTTCTTTCTTTTTTCAATGTGTATTATTCTCACAATCTTACTTCATTATGATATATATATATATATACATATATATACATATATATTTAAAACATACTGAATTGTATTATTTTGTTATCTAAGGAAAGTTTAAAGGAAAAGTAACGAAAGAAATGTCAACAAAACATTGAAAACATCGAAAAACGTACGCGAGAGAAAAATGTAAACATGAAGCTATGATGCCACACGCTCGCGTTATTAGAAAAATTTGCTTTTCTGTGATTGGTCGATTCAATCCGATGCCGACAGCTTTCATTTCGCTCTATTAGAAATCCGAAGGCCGTTTCCGATGGTGTGATGCTAGCGCTTAAAATTCATATCGGAATGTTTTTGGTGGAAACTCGCATTTCCGATGTCGGAAAGTTTCCACGTGGAATTCATTCCGATGTGTTGGTGCTAGACCCCCAGCTCCGGATATGTTGTCAGAACAATAAGAATCTCGGCCGAGTTCGTAGATGAGGCATCCAGCTCAAAGGGGGTGGAAATGGTGGGGGATGGGAATTTTCATTTGCCCATAATTTCTTTAATATTGAAAATAGGAAAATACTTCAAATCAGGCGAATTACCGCCATATCGTAAAGAACAACTTTTGTATTTAAACTTTTTCAATAACTTCAATTGCTTAAAAGTTACAAGTTAAAAAGTGATTTTTCGACAATTGTGATGAAGCCGACTTTTTCTATAGCTTTAATTTCTTAAATTTATAACCTGATGCTTACGTCACGTGCAAACGATAATAAAAAAGATCACTGCAAATATAAAAACCATGGTAACAGCTTTAATTAATTATTTAAAAATATAAAATTGAAATAATACGTTAGTCTTGGTAAAAATATCGTTTGTGGGGAATCCGCGTTTGTAATGATCGATAGATGGCGCTCTCTGAACACTGCAGTTGTTAGTAAATATAACAGCCACGTGTAATTATTATTATTTCTCCGCCATTTCATCATGGAAAGTCGATTGCATAATATGAGGATATGCAGTGGTGGGATAATTTCACCTTAGCCCACCAGAGGGCGAGCATTTCATTACAATCGCGGATAGTTTAGAACGCCGGTTTACGCAAGAATTTAAAATTTACGATTGAAATTGAGAGTAATACGTTACAGCTTCCTTTGATTTTTTATCTTGTGGAAACAAGATATTGGTCTGTGAACAGATATGAGGTTTTTGCGTGGGAAGAAAATATAATGACGTCAAAACTACCATTTTTCATCGCCGAGCTCGCGAAATTTTGTTATCAAATAACGAATTTCGTCACCAAGTCAAAAATTTCGTCAACAACTATCAAATTTTCACAAATTTCAATCCGAAGTCGCAAGTTTTGTCACCAAATTGTATATCTTTATGTCTTCTATTTGTTGAATGATTATGAACTTGGATTTTTAAAAAACTGAATCATTTACTGATCAATAAATCTAGATTGAAATTTTTAGTAGAATGAATAGTACTAGTTGATAATTACATTTCTTAAAAACAGAATACCGACGTAAATAATGCAATGTGTGGGAACAAAGCCGTTGGCTAAGTATGTATTAATGCATATAAAATATTTCTTTACTTTTGAAACATTAACGTAAAGGAATCTACCTTTGCCTTTAAGCTTGCCGAAAAGGGATTTTTTTTTTTTTTTTTCTTTTTAGATCACAGACAGAGGAACTATAACCAAAATAAAGAAAATTAAGGCTTTTATTATATTATGACTTTTTTAAGCTGAGATCAGTTAAAAACTGACTAATTTTCTTGCATATTTTTTCATTAATTTTCACTTGCATGTGAAGTTTTTCATGAATTGTTATTCCCGAACAAGAAAATTGAAGAGTAGTTTTCGCCTTTCTATAAAGTTCGATTTTTTTTTCTATGAATGTTTTTAACTGGTTTTCTGGAAGTGCTTTATTATAGAAAAGTTGTCTTATTTTCCCAAAATGACAATGCAATTACATTTAAAATTCAATAAATGAAAAGATATTTTATACGAATAGATATTTAAAAAATTACTTACGAGTATTATAAAGTTAATATCTGTGACAATGTTTATATATTCTTTATTTCAGCGACTTTATTTCTTGAAAATTTGATGAAATTACTTTTGAAGAATGAGGCAATGCCAAAGAAAATTTAAGGCTTATTATTAAAATTTTAAACCTAAGATCAATTGATATTGTCTAATTTCTAAGACATTCTTGCATTCATTTTCAATCTTAAGTAAATTAAAATTTTCAAGTACTGTCTCCGATCAAGAAAATCGAATAGTATTTTTTGCTTTTCTATAAATTGCGGATATTTAATTTTTATTCACTAGACGTTTTGATTGCTTTCTTTTTTTTTTTAAGGTAGTAGGGGGGGGGAGGCGGTAGCCCAGTCAGTAGAGCGCCGGGCTCCTGATTGGATGATTGCGGGCTTGATTCTCGAGTAGACCAAAGACTGTTGTGAACACTAATGGTGACTAGTGCATGTAAAATCTGTCATGTCAATGTCCTCCATGTTCCCATCAAAATTATACCTCTGTGAGTCATCGAAGCGGGAGAGCCATCCCTTCCGTGGAGGATCAAAATTATGATGGCATGTCTCCGGACCACCTCTCGAGGCGAGTCCCAGACCATCACCAATTGCCCATTGCGCAACCCTAGTGCGACGTAAAACCCAACCAACGATCGACAAATTAAAAGAGATTTTATAAAAATAATTGTTTAAAAAATTAAATACTCCTATAAAGTTGCATACCCACATTCATTTTTGCTTGTAAGTGTATGAAACTCTTCATTTGTTCTTATTCCCCAACAAGAAAATCCAACGGTGTTTTTTTTTTTTTTTTTTTTTTTTTTAATAAAGTGCGGAATGATTATAATTTTTTAAGTGGATGTTTTTTAACCGGTTTTCTGGTAGTGATAGTCAGATAGTGCTTTCTTATGGAAAAGTTGTAATATGAACCCAAATTACTATAAAGTATTCATTCCCTTTCAACACTTCCTTTCCTGCGCGTGTACACTTTTTTGTTGTAATATATAATTTGTAAAATGTTTTGCAAAGATTAGTTGGAATTATTATGTACGAAGGCTCAAGTCTCAAATCCTTTAAATTATAAATTCACAAAACATGATATGTATGATGATCGCTTATAGCTGCTCTGTTTCAATTGTTGTATTATTGTGAACAGACCAGTAATTGAGCAATTAATGGAAATTTCTTAAAGTTTTATCATTGTCTAATATAATCATTGATAAAATTTTTGAATATTTAACAACTGGAAATAAATTCTTTGTTATTTTCTCTACAATTATGTTATATAGAACAATAGTTTTAAAGTGGGATTAGATTGGATTTTGGGAATAAGGCCGGTTGACTGCTGTAGGTCCTAGGCCTGAGGGGGAGTGCCCTCCGTGACGGTCTTTCTAAGGGGTCCTAGACTAGCCCATATTTAAAAGTTTTGGAGAAAACCACGGAAACACCGAACAGCTAGGTCGACGAGTGCGACCTGGGATCGAACCCGGCACTTCAGGTCTACCAGCTTTGAGCGCAGAATCACTCGGCCACCGGTGGGCCGTTTCAAAATGCGATTTTGCTAGTAGTTGACCCATTACCTCCCCCCTCCCCTGAAATGTGCAAATTTGTTTAAAATTTTCAATCTATACTATATTCTAAAGAATTAACATTGTATACTATAATTTGAACCTCCTCCCAAAAAATTAACTACCAACAGCCTTAGATAGGAGGCGGAGTATATCAAGTGCATGTTTTTGTAGCAATTAGTCAAATTTGTAAATTTTAATTGGAGGGGGATTTAATTTAATACATTCTAATAATTCAACTTTTAACACATCTGAAAAATTAGCATTGTATTTTGTTGCGAAATAATTTAGTTTTTATTTCTTCGGCTGATCGCATCAGGGATTTTGTATGGTTGTAGTATAATAGGAGGTGTTTTATCAATGAGGATGATCACTGTACTTCCCGGTAAGTTAAGTTTTTTTTATGCCTATTTATTAAAGATATTTGAATTCATTTGTCTATCATAATCGTCTTGTGTTTTATTGATTTTTGAAATTATTATTATTATTATTATTATTATTATTTGTAAAAATTCGATTTCTTCCTTTCCTCCTTAAACACAACACGATAATTCAACATGAAGTATTTCTCAACAGAGGAACCAATTTATTCGTCTAATATCGCTATAGTCAAATTCATCGTTAGGTGTTCCTTCATTAACATGCTTTTTTTTTTTTTTTTTTTTTTTGTCTTTTCTTTTGGATCAAATTTAGGATTAAGGCTCTTTGGATTAATTAGGGTAAATTAGGACTAAGGTTTAGTTAAAGTCAAAGTCATTGAAAGCTCATGTTAACTTACGGAGAAATTTGTCCCATTATTATTCATTACATATTATACATTTTTAGTTCCCCATCATACTAGGTACGGTAATCGTGAAAATTTTCGACCTCCGTTTTTTGACTTTTTTACACGTTTTCAGGTGAGGATTCCGAAAATGACAAAACTTGTATGGTGTCCGTCTGTAGGGTGTCTGTTAGTTTGTTAGTCCGTTAGTGTGTTAGTATGTTAGTCTGTGTACACTACACAGTATCTCAAAAAAAAAAAAAAAATGACGCATAGAAGTCAGATCAGTTTTAAAATATTATTTATAATATTTTTGTCGTAATGATGTCACACTACTTTTGAAATATTATTTAAGATACTCGCATGAATATCATTGACTATGAATTTCCCAATATAAAAATTTCGTAAGTTATTGGAAATTTTCGAATTTCTTAACATGGCAGAACAGGGTAAAATTTCACGTAAACGTCAATCTTGAGTGATATTTTCATCGTAAAGATCTCAGACCATTTTTTAAATATTATTTAGGACACTGGCATAAATAATAATGACTATGAATTTTCCAATATAAACATTTCGTAAGTTATTGGAAATTTACGAATTTCTTAACATGGCAGAATAGGGCAAAATTTCACATAAACGTCAATCTTGAGTGATATTTTCATCGCAAAGATATCAGACCCCTTTTTAAATATTATTTAGGATACTGGTATAAATATCATAGATTACGATTTTCCCAATTTAAAAAATTCGTAAGTTATTTGGAATTTACGATTTGCATAAATGGCAGAATAGGGCAGAATTGAGCATAAACGTCCATTTTGAGGATCATAAATATATCAAACAACTTCAGAATAACATTTAAGATACTTGTTTGAACATGATTGACTACAAATATTATAATAGGAAAGTTTCGTATGTTATTCATAATTTAAGATTTTATCAACATAGCAAAATTGAAAAATTTCCATATAAATATGCATTTTGAGGAGTGTTGCATTGGAAATAGTAGCATGAATATAAAATATGAAACTGACTTTCATGGTGTTTGAATGACCTTGATAAAACCTTTCAGAAGTTTTAGTAGAAACCCCGGAAATTTTCCTAGCCTGTTTTCTAAGAAGCGTTATCTGAATCATTATCTCGCCGTTTTTCGCTAATTTCTCTCAGAATTTTAAGAAACTTTATTCAAAATCATCTTAGTACAATACCTACAAACTTTATTTCCTCTTGAACAAGTCACATGAAAAATGTGTACTGATATTTTGAATCAAATTTTATGTACTGATATTCAATTCAAATTTAAGGTGAAAATTAAAGACCGAAAATAAAGGTGAAATCAATAAACAAAAATGCACCAGAGATAAAATTTTGCGAAATACTCCTCTCAGAACCCCTCTTGAAAATAGACTCAACTTCTTTTTCTTTCTTTCTTTCTTTTTTTTTTTTTTTTTTTTTTTTTTGGTCTCAAATTGAAGAACGAATAGTATAAGAGTTTATAGTTCATTTCTTAATTTACTTTTTAAATTTACTTATTTCTGTACTTTGTTAAAATTTTTATTTTTATTTTTTTCCCCCCTAAATTAAATAAAATTAGTATCGCCTCGAATTAGTAATCGAATCTCGACCACCTTTTTTGAGTAAGCACAGCGCCGTGTTAATTCACCCACACTTTCACCGGCCCCGACATTATCGTACGTTTCAGGCTTTATCAATACACAGCAGAATGAAGGCCTCGCCTAGGTGAATCTGACCTGTTTCTACAATTCTTCTCCATTCTGTTTTTCCAAACTTCACAATTTGATCGCTCCAACGACACAGTGGTACCTTCCTCGGTCTTTTCTTATCTTTCAGAATGCAAAATACGACTTTGATGTCTGCCTATCATTATTTCTTCTCGCAAGGTGACTCCATTTTAAATTCTTAACTCCAGAAATAACATCCTTAACTTTGGTTTGCTTAATTATCCAAGTGTTTGGCTTTCTGTCTCTTCAGGTGAATCCTAACATGTTTCACTACATGCATCTCTGAGTTGTTTGATGTTTTTGTATTGTTTTATGTGTTAATGTCCAAGTTTCTGAAAGCATAAGTTAAAACAGGCGAAATGCACTGATCAAAAACTTTTCTTTTCAAAGAAATTGGGAGATCACTTTTGAATATAGCGCTATTTCTTCAGAATGCTCTCCACGCAAGTTTAACTCGGCTGTTAATTTCTTTCATGGTGGCCTCTATTCATCGGAAGGACTTGTCTCAGATATGTAGAACAGCATACCGTTTTTAACTTATCCATATCAATAGTGATTCATATTAATCCATACCTTCAGTGAAGAAACAAAGGAATTTGCCATAATTTTTGTCCTACTGAGGCACTGTGGGTCATTTTCAATCCACCGAGTTTGCTTTCTTTGTTTAATTCCTGAAGCATTTCTTACAAATCCTCAGATGACGAGGTAAGAAGTATACTTCTCGTAAACTAAGGTCGAGTGAATCTACTCTCAAAAGCTGATAGACGTGAGGTGCCGGGTTCGATCTTAGGTTGCACCCGTTGGTCTAACCACTCGGCATTTTCTGTGCTCTTCTCCAAACCTGGCGCAAATGCGGGTGAGGATCATTTAAAAAAACCTGCTGGAGGGCATTTACATCCTTAGGCCCAGACACCTATGCCTATAATATTCAACTGGCCTTAATCCCCAACGCCAACACCTCATAAACGAAATTTTGCTAACACACCATACCCACGATCAGAGAAGTAGTCATTTTCCAAAAATGGGTGTATTATGTTTAGAATATCTCAAAAAGTATAAATTCATCGAAACTCGGAATTCATTGAAAACTTTCAGGAAGCAATATTTTCTTCTATAACATATTATTTAGCTTATTCAATAACGACTTATTGGCGTTTAGTGTATGAGCCAAAACCACAAGTAACTGTTCTAAATGAAATGCGGGTTTTATGAAATTTGGGGACAAGAACTAAATACAGAAAATCTTGACTGTTTTGTTTTAATTTTAATTTCTTATAAAATGCCTTTAATTTATTACTGATTTCTTGTTTTTTTTTTTTTTTTTTTTTTTTTTGTTTGTTTAAGGAGAATAAAATTCTCCTTAACATAGCTATCATAAAGTCTTCGAGCAAATTTTTTTTTACATATGATTGCAAAATTTCTGTTAGATTTGTCGATATATAAAATTATAAATTTAGCTTGTCATTTTTTAATTGAAGTTTTTAAATCTGCATAAATATTATTTTTGAAATCCCATCATAATTTTTTATATAAATATCTTTCAAATCTCTCTGTATATGATACCTCCACTAGTTGAATACTCAATAGGTAATCTGTATCTAAAAGCCATTTTCGATATGAAAAAATCGATATTTTTTGTAAATTCTTTCATGAACTATCTTTCTAGACAAGATTCCTTTTAATCTGTACTTTGTACCGTATTTCATTTATTTCTGCAGAAAAGTATTCGGAACTATATCCAAATCTCTATTAAGAAGATATCCATAATCTTCAAAAACGTATCTGAGATATTTAGTTTCTTGACAATAGCATACGCTTTTTTCTGTGCCCCCTCTGAAATTCTTTGCGAAATTATTGTAATTATGTCGTTTTACTTATGTATTTATCATATTTAAAAGCCTTAACTATATATATATATATATATATATGGCAATATTGTTGTATTTATTTATCATAGTGTTAAAGTTAACTTTTTCATAATGTTGACCAACATAATCCAACACTAAGTAAATTATATTGTTTGATTTTATTTCTCTCTTTTTTTTTAATAGTTCATTAAAAATTGTTTTCTCATTCTATATTTTAATAAATTTAAACTCATGTCAACTGCTATAGTTCCGATATTTTCACTAGAATTCAACCCATGATATAAATATATCAATTGTGTTTTTCTTACATAGAAAATTATGTTCTTAATTAAAATTTTATCGCTATATTTATCTTTATCGATTAAATTAATGATCTTTTAGAAATTCTTTACTTATTTCTAACTTTAAAATGTTGAACGTTAGATATAGATTCACAGTTCTTCCAGTGGTTTAACTTATCATAAATTGAATCGCAGATGTCCATCCTTCTAGATTCATTTAAATCATCCCCCCCCCCCTGTTTTGCAAAATGTCCAATTTCCAGATGTTGGTCTTCCTTATTTAGTTTATTAAATCTAATATTAATTCCGTAGGAAATCTCACCTATATATACTATATTAATATGATTTCTTTCACGGTGAAAATATTTTGAAATATAATAATCAGCAGGCGTAAATATTGAACTAAAAAAAAAAAAAAATAATAATTACAAGATAAAAAGAACTTTTTATAAACCATGTTTTTAAATTTTCTGTTGAATCATATAAACGTTAACGAAGTCAGCGGGGATCCGAAATAATTGACTAAAAGTATTAAAAAAATGCATTGTCACCGTGTTCTGAGCTATTCTGAAAATTTCAAATGCCTTGCTAATCGGGAAGTTATATGATTGTTGAATCATAAAAACGCTACCGAAGGCAGTGCGGACCCGAAACAATTGACTAAAAGTATTATGAAATATGCCTTGTCACCGTGTCCTGAGCTATTCTGAAAGTTCCAAATGTCTAGTTAGTCGGAAAGTTATATGATTGTTAAATCATATAAACGCTACCGAAGGCAACAGGGACCCGAAACAACTGGCTAAAAATATTTAAAACGTGCATTGTCATCGTGTTCTAATTTATTCTAAAAGTTTCAAATGTCTAGCTAGTCGTGAAGTTATATGATTGTTGAATCATATAAACGCTACCGAAGGCAGCGGGGTTATCGTTGTAGGATTCTTTAAGGCCGATTGACTCAGGGCCGGCGCTAGATATTTTGCCGCCTGAGGCAAGCAATAATCTGCCGCCTATATGACGTCATCACTACTCAAATGTTTATTAGTATAAGAAAATCAACATGCTAACTATAATTACTTTCTTTTACCCATATATATGGTAGAGAAAGTTTTGTTTTGGGGTGAAATTTTCGAAATTGAGTTTTTGTTATATTTACACGTTTTGAGGTGCCCAGAATCTGAAAATCATGTTTTTAGTGGTTGATCTGCGTGTGTCTATGTCTGTCTGCTTGTCAGTGTGTCTTATCAGCATATCTTAGGAAAAAGTAGTAGCAGGAAGTCCACATTTGGTATTCTATATCTCTATGATGTAGTGATGCTACACTAAACTTTTTGTTGGGATCAATCAAATGGTTAGTGTACAAGGCCATCCAAGAAAATTTAAATATATTACGTCTATGGGGCAGGCCCCGATCATGACTGTTTGGGGCCCTGGGCAAGGCAAAATTAGAGACCCCTCGAAACCGTTGCAACATCATTTATATCCGATAGATGATCAGTCGTATGTGCAATGCATAAACAATATTTTCGAGGCTAGATATTTAAATATGTTAAAGCACTCTGTAGTATGTTTAATTTACAATGAAGAAGAACTATAGAGCTGATATATAAATTTAGTCGTCATAGATTTGCCAGCTTTGGATTATCTCTCTACTGCCATTGTTTACACACTAGGATTAATTACAGCGGGATTTACTGACTAAAATGAATTTCGAACCATTTCAAACTCTCTGCCTGAACGAACCCGGCATATGTTGATCCAAGACCCCACTATTTAAGGAATTAGATGAGCCAGCAGAAATAGAAAAAGCAAAATACATCAAAAATGAAAATTCTGTTTCTGAGAACATTTAGTATTTTTTTAAAATAAATTTCATATATGTAAATATATTTATATATATAGATTTGAATTTTTACTGAAATAAAAGGGAATATTTTGTAATTTAATATTAGGGCTTTTTGGTGGCCTCTCAATATCCGGGACCCCTGGGCAAAGTCCCGGCTTGCCCATGCGATAATATGGGCCTGCTATGGGGAATGAGGGAAATTTCCGGTAAGTCCAGGGTAACATAGCCTGCCCTACAGAAAATGAAATGAACTTATATCTATATCTATATATATAAAAATGAATGTTTGTCTGTATGTTATTTATAAAATCGTAAACGGCTTGACCGATTTCGATCATTCTTTTTTTGTTTTTTTCCTTATAGGTCAGGGATGGTTTAGGAAAAAAAAAATTTGAAAAAATTCGAATAGTTTTCTTATTATTAATTAAAATATGAAAATAATAACCTCCTAATACCTTATAAATAGCCATTAAAATATTAGCTATAATTTAATTGTTGCCAAAAAAAATTTACGAGTTCATTTTCTTTCGACATAAAAATAAATAAACGTGATTAAATAAATAATTTAATTAAACGTGAGCTTTAAAAAATTGTAAAAAAATTAAATTATGTATCTCACAAAAATTGACGTCACTATCGGTTTAAAGATTTCATACGCATTGATAAACTGCTAATGTAGTTAGTTCTATGATTCAACAGAAAATTTAAAAACATGGTTCATAAAAAGTTTTTTTCTTATAATTATTTATATTATTAACTTATCGTGACGTAGTTGAATTATATATTTCTTTTGTGCGTGTGTATGTCTGAACTCCTCCTAAACGGCTGGACCGAGTTTAATCAAATTTTTTGTGTGTCTTCAGGTGGATTCGAGAATGGTTTAGATTTACAATTCAGTCCAATTTAAATTGTTTATTTAATTTATCACTTATAAATTGTTGTTGATTTTGGAATGTTTCACATTGGATCCGGCAGACTGCGCTACGATCGTAGTATCGAATATTCAATAATACGCAAGCGAAGTGATGACGTCACTGGCCGTCCGTGGATGCAAGAAAAATATTTCCTATGTTAATCGCCCATTGGATTTTTTGTAAAAAATTACAAAAAAATTTCCCGATTTTAATACCCATATTTGGGTATAGATATGTATTAGTTATCATGTGCATGCGTTAGATTGAGTTGTTTTTGCTGTAAAATTGATAAAATTTGAATTTTTAATCTCAAAACTCTGTCATCCTTGGCGGAAAAAAAAAAATCGCCATATCATCTGGCGAACATATTTAATTTCTATCAAAAATAATGGTTATTTCAACAACTTATATTAAGAGAGTAATTAATAATATGAAACAATTTCGTACAATACATATTACGAAAATATACATCTGGCATGTATATTTTCGTATTACGTTTTTGATCGCCAAATACAAAAAACGCCAAGGAAGACAGAGTTTTGAAATTTAAAATTAAAATTTTGTTAATTGGTGAGAGCAAAATAACTCAATCTAACACATGCATACGATAACTAATACATATCTATACCCAAATACGGGGATTAAAATCGAGAAATAATTTTCCTCGATTTTTAATAATTTTTTACAAAAAATCCAATGGGAGATTAACATAGGAAATCTTTTTCTTTCATCCACTGACGGTCAGTGACGTCTCACTTCGCTTGCGTATATTCCACTGTAATTCCAGTTTGTCCCGACAGTTGGTGCTGCGATCAAATTCAGGAAAATATTTTGTAACTTCGTGTGATTATTGTTATACAAAAAATTGTGTCCTAATTGAAATATTACATCAAGATGTAATTAGTGTTTGAAGAGTTTTGAAGTGTGCATAAAAAACTATACATTTTGCAAATTTAGTGCGGAATTGGAGTGAGTATTTTATATAATTTTCTATCAAATTTACACGCGCGTTGATAAACAACCACCCTAACCTACAAATTTATTTATGTAGCTATTTTATTATATTTTATTTATTTATTTTTTGAATGGAACACCTTTAGTATCGGATCCCTTTGGCAAAATTTGAAATTTGGCACCGAAGTAGCTCCGACGCTTCTCGCCAAGATCTTTAGTTCCACAACTGAGATAGCCATTTCAATTCATCGCAAAAATGGCTTAACCCAGACAGCACATCGCCTCCCCAGGATATCTTCTGGATGAAAAGACATCCCAGAAACCTCCTTTAGATGTACTGTGGATAAGTTAAGCCTAACTGTGCTGTTAGGGAAAATATTTAAAGTCACCAAAGGGGTTCCATATTTTTGTGCGTGTGTATGTCACTGATATTTTATCTATTTATTTTTTGTATGGAAAATTTGGCACCGATGTAGCTCGAACGCTTCTCGCCAAGATCTTTAGTTCCACAATTGAGATAGCCATTTCAATTCATCGCAAAAATGGCTTGAAATATTTAAAGTCACCAATGGGGTCCCATACTTTTGTGCGTGTGTATGTCACTGATATTTTATTTATTTATTTTTTGTATGGAACACCTTTAGTATCGGATCCCTTTGGCAAAATTTGAAATTTGACACCGAAGTAGCTCGAACGCTTCTCGCCAAGATCTTTAGTTCCACAATTGAGATAGCCATTTCAATTCATCGCAAAAATGGCTTAAAATATTTAAAGTCACCAATGGGATCCCATACTTTTGTGCGTGTGTATGTAACTGATATTTTATTTATTTATTTTTTGTATGGAACACCTTTAGTATCGGATCCCTTTGGCAAAATTTGAAATTTGACACCGAAGTAGCTCGAACGCTTCTCGCCAAGATCTTTAGTTCCACAATTGAGATAGCCATTTCAATTCATCGCAAAAATGGCTTAAAATATTTAAAGTCACCAAAGGGGTCCCATACTTTTGTGCGTGTGTTTGTCCCTGAACTCCTCCTAAACGGCTGGACCGATTTTAATGAAATTTTTTGTGTGTCTTCAGGTGGATTCAAGAATGGTTTAGATTTACAATTCAGTCCAATTTAAATTGTTTATTTAATTGTTAATTATGTCTTTTACGTTATAATCGGAATTCACAGTCACCGTCCACAGAATTCCATACCTGTTTCACTTATATACCACATCCTTACACACTTACAATAAGTTAGTTATTTTTTTCTAGCAAAATATTCTCTAGAAATAATTTATATGACAAAACAACGTTTGTCGGGTCAGCTAGTATATATATATGCATAAAAACGTGTTTTGTGTAGATTGTGGTATGGAAATCAATAAACATTCGTTTGCAGGGCTACTCAAGTATATATTAAGCATATTAAAATATACAGGATATTTTAGGTCAATAATTTGAAATTGCTGGATGTGTTTTTCATATAGGACTAATTTTAAGTAAACAATATGGTGTGCATATACTTTATAGAAAATATGCAGGATTACTCAAAATACCTACACGTTCTTTTTTATTAAATGTAATTGATTGAACTGCTCTATCTGCGATTTATCTTTATAGCATTGAAATGAAGGATAACGAAAGTTGTGTGAGCGACAAACCAGATTATTTATTTTTAAAAAGAAATTCTCAATGACTTAACCTTTGGTGAAAGTTATTTATTGTATCGATTTAAATAACAAATCACTATTATAAAAAAGCAAGTAATAGAGCTTTTTAAAATCTTGTAGTAGGCATAAATAAAAACTTTTTTGATAACCTTTTAATAAAAAAAACCAAAGTTTCTCGAAAGTAAAGCTCGAAACTGATGCCACTGCTAAACAATAAATTGAAATAAAGAAAAATAAAGTTTTTATCCTTGTTTTTGAGGAATTGTTCAAAAAATTTATTTAACTAGGGGGCTCTGTCCCCTGCTCGCACCGCTCACCAACCCCCGAGGAAGGCTTCGCCTCCCCCCGACTCGCTTCGCTCGTTAATCCCTGCGGGATTCTACCCGACTATTCGCAACTTTGCCTTTCATTGAATTGGAATATTAATAATACATAACACAAGAAAGTTGAACAATATTATAGAAATCCACCATATTTAGTATCGCATTGAAATACACAATATTTAATATTATATCGTTTATAATACGTGAAAAATCTGTCATAATATTCAACAATTTAATAACAATTTGCCATTATTTTGAGAGAGAACATAAAATAAGCAACCATAGCACTAATTATTTAGAACAGAGAGAAATTCTTGACATCTAAATCATTTAGCGTTACAACTTTAGTATATGATTGACTTGTTAAATTTTTGTCACTGTTTGACGATGAATTTTTTGGGTGTTATTGCTTGATTAAAGAAATTATGAACTTATTTTTTCTAATGCCTATATTTTTTTTACTATTGAATGTTTTTAGTTAATTTAGGACAATATGTAATACTCTGCATTTATTTCCAGCGTACAGCAAGGCTTAAAATGGTGCTTCCAACACTAAAGATGCAACGTTTTAAAGTGCATTTTTTCTAGAATATGATTTAGTCAGATTGAAGATAAATATCTTATGCGATTATTGCAATTATTTTAAAAATTTCATTAGTAGTAATAGTACGACAGGACAGTTTCTTTCAGATAGCGATTTTGCATTGTCGCCACTTATTGTATTAAACCATGAATTTGCCAAGATGCCTGTCAATATCTGATTTTACCATTTAATTTCTTAAACTGTATTAAATACTAAGGAACAACTTTAGTATATCCCCACAACGATATTTGCGATTTTTTGTTGGCGATTATGGCTAAATCATAAATAATACAATCATAATCTAAATCATAAATTATAAAATCATAAATCCAAAATAAACAACATATAGGCTGCCATTGCCATATTATATCGCAAACAGTCCAGAACGACATCGTTATCGTTCAAAACGATGCCAAAGAAAAATCGCCAAATTCAGCTGTAGGGATATACTAAAGTTATATCAATACTAAGTTAAATCGGGGGGGGGGGGGGGAAATCACATTTTTCGAAATCTGCTGATAAGTGAAAAATTCATCCTTTATTGTATTGTAAA
>CAWVNO010002639.1:0-43518 GCA_963930645.1 Salticus scenicus | reverse complement strand
AACGAATTGCCGGTTTGAAGTATTCGAGATAGACCATCACCATTCATAAATTGGATGGTTTTTGAATATTTGTTGACAATATTTTCTGAATAAGTGTTGATGATGGCTCCTGAATACTTGTTGACGATATCTGCTGAATAATTATTATTGTTGTCTATATCTACTGGATATATATTGATCATGACATCTTAATAGTTGTTGGCGATATCTTCTGAACTTGTGTTGATTTTGGTCTGAATACCTGTTGGCTACATCTTCTGGATATGTACTGATTACACCTTGATTTTTTTTTTTTTACATATATATTATGTAATATTAATTTTAGAAAATAAAAACTGAGCGTAGAGAAGGAAATTTAATGATACTGGGTATTTAATTTATAAAGACATCAATGGTACAGGAAAAACTACTTCAGCCATTTTCTTTCTAATAATGAACAGAACGAAAAACGGATATTTTACCTGGAGATATTTTGTACATTTAGACCAAATAAAAAAATTTCTTCTTTTTTTCCCTCGTGAATTAAGTTGAAAAATATTTAAAATAAAATTGAAAAAAGTCGTTCTAAAACAATGGTACAGTTTAACCTCTTGGCGAAATTTTAAATTTGGCACCGAAGTAGCTTAGACGTTTCTCGCGAAAATCTTGACATGCATAATTGCTATAGATAATTTAAGTCATCGTCAAAATAAATGAAAAATTTAAAATCAGCCAATGAGGTCCTGTATTAGCTGTAACTACAATACTTTAGCAATGCAGTTACTACATTCCTTTATATATAAAAAAAAATAATAGTGTTACGAAATTGTAAATAATTGTGTTTATTTTTGTATAAATTCTTTCAAAGAGGCTTAGTAAGTTGATAAAGTGCTAATTTTGTGCATTTCTAGTCGTTTTAGCGTTGAAATAGCCTTATTTTCCCTTAAAAACGCATTAAAAAGCCCCAGTAATACAAGTAATGGATTTGGCGCCAAATTTGGCGACTTTTTCCCACCTTGGCGATTTTTTTGGCGACCTTGGCGAGAAAATCCTTATATGGGATATACCAAATATGGAAGCTGTAAGTTGATTGGTTGACCACTTTCTAGAGTTTTCTCGAAAAATCTGGGCTCCATGGAACAGCATATAAGGAGCGCTTCCTCGCCAAGGCAGTCAGAGTCAGTTCAGTTCAGATCTCAGCGAGCTTCGCTAGTGCTTGCATTGCTCTTGAGCCTCTTTGAGAGAGACTTGCTTCAAGTGTTATTGGTATACAGTTTGTACTGTGGATTTGTTATTGACAGCTGTTGTTTAAGCTGTGTTTACTGTTTGAATTGAAGCTGATACTTGGTTTATAGACCTGCATTTTTCTGGAATTTTCTGTGAATAAATTACTGAATTTTTGTACGTTTGGCCTTTCATTCTCAGACAACTCACGAACCCCCAAGTACGCAACATTTCTGGTGTCAGAAGCGGGATTGTCTGTGAATGGTTATAACTAGAGCTATGGAGGAACAGATGAAGAATCTTCTAGAAAGCTTAGCTACCCAGATGAATGAAATGAAAGAAGGGCAAAGAGAGATGAAAGATAGCCTCAGTAAAGAAATGAAGGAAGGACAAAAAGAATTGGAAGCCAGTTTGACCGAAGAGATTAAATCTAATCAAGATGAGATGAAGAGAGAGCTTTCAACGGTGAAAGAATCAATAGAGGGTAAACTAACTGTGATGAAAAATAGAATGGATGAAATAGAAGAGAAAGTTATAAAGATAGAAGAAAATTTTGAAGAGAAAGTTTTGAAAATAGAAGAGAGTTTTGAAGAGAAAGCTATGAAGATAGAAGAAAATTTTGAAGAGAAAGTTTTGAAAGTGGAAAAGAATTTTGAAGAGAGATTTATGAAGATAGAGGAGAATTTTGAGGAGAAATTTAAAGAAAACTTTGATCAAGAGCTGAAAGGAAAGGTTTCAGAGATAGAGAGCAAGTTTAAGAGAATGGAGGAAGATCTTGAGAGAAAAATGAAAGAAGAGTGGAAAGGAGAAGTAATAGGGAATGAATTGCAGAGCAAGATTCGGAATCTAGAGGAAAAGTTAGAATCCATGCCTCAGGAAAATGAAAAGAAAGAGAGAAGAATCCAGAATCAGGAATTTATTAAGCTATCTACCTACGACGGCAGTTCCTCCTGGCATGTATATAAGACGCAGTTTTCCATCGTAGCTGAAGCTAACGGCTGGGACTCTACCGCCAAGTCAGTCCACTTAGCAGCAGCATTACGGGGAGATGCAGCCGAGATACTGCGAAATGTTTCTAAAGAAGAAAGGAACGACTTCGAGGCCCTGACTAGAGCACTTGAGCTACGGTTCGGAGAGAAGTGTTCTAAGGACTATAGTCGCCTCCAGCTAAAGTCCCGTTACCAGAAAACGGGCGAAAGTTTGCAAGAGCTGGCAGCGGACATTCAGAGATTGTCACACCTAGCATTCTCAGACTGTCAAGCTGACACTCGAAACGACTTAGCTCTTCAGTACTTTATCGATGCTGTTCGGGATCCAGAAATTCAAAAAGCGCTGAGACTCTCCAACATCAGAGACGTAGAATCAGCTTTAGGCTATGCACTTAGGATAGAGGCAGCCCAACAAGCCTCCCGGAAAGACCGCCATACCATAAGAGCAGTCTCTTTAAACGATACGCCTGCTGGTGAAAATGAAATGAAGAGAAGTATCGAAGAGATCTTAAAGAGATTGCGCAGCCTGGAGAATAACAAGGAAATAAGGGACCGGAAGATAAAGTGCTGGGGCTGTGGAGGGGATGGTCACGTGAAGAGGAACTGCCCTGTACGACCAACTATAGGAAATCACTCGTCTTCACCATCACTACAGGGAAACTAAGAGGAGGCCATCTCGCGGGGCGGAGGTTGCCTGAAATTAAAGAGCCCCAATTTACAGTATTTCATGTTTCATCGATGAGTGGCGGCGATAATGGACTTCACGTCTATGGCCAAGTCAACAACGCCACCTGCCGGATGATTCTGGACACAGGAGCCAACGTGACCATCATTAAAACAGATTTGGCTCAAGAACTAAAAGAGAAGATCATCTGGACTCCGCCCAGCGTTAAACTCCAGACTGTGACCGGAGACGAAATCAAAATATATGGAAAAATGAACTTGATCATCACTTTTGGGAATGCCAGTTACCATCATATGGCATATGTGGCAGATATAAGAGATCCTGTAATCATTGGAATTGATTTCCTGAGAAAATTTAACTTTAAATTGGACTTCAAGAATAATGAACTGCATTCGAGTTCGGAAGACATAGCTGTGTTCAACACTGAAAATCAAGACATTCAGCCAATATGCCAGATAACAGCCAAGTCGGAAATTTCCATCCCTCCACATACAGAGACAATAGTTTCAGGAACACCTCCTACCAAGCAATACTTCCGCTATGGACTGATTGAATACCCGAATACAGACAATAGCCCAAGAGGAGTTCTGGTAGCTTCATCTCTAGTTGATCTCTCAAAGAGTACTATTCCTGTGAGAGTCGCAAACATCAGCGATAAGGTCCGAACAGTGAAGAAGGATGAGGTGTTAGCAGCCTGCTCTCCTGTAACATGCATCAACCGCCCCACGCGATCAACTGAATCCAAGTCTTCTGAACAATTAATAACGGAATTACTCAAGAATGCAGAGTTAGGAAAGGAACAGGGATGTGCTGCGGAGAAGCTACTCCAAGAATTTAAAGACCTTTTTCCTCAAACACCTGAAGACGTCGGGAGAACGAACATCACCCAGCACAGAATTGATACAGGAAATCATCCTCCAATCAAACAACACCCAAGAAGACTTCCATTTGCTAAACAGGAAGAGGTCACTGAACTTCTAAATGAAATGCAGCACAATGACGTTATCGAGCCATCAACGAGTCCTTGGGCCTCTCCCATAGTCCTGGTGCGAAAAAAGGATGGTTCAACAAGATTTTGTGTGGATTATCGTCGTTTGAATGACATCACGAAGAAAGACAGTTACCCTCTTCCCAGAATTGACGACACATTAGACACACTTGCTGGCAATAAATGGTTCTCGACTTTGGATCTGAAGAGCGGTTACTGGCAAGTAGAATTACATCCTGATGATCGTGAGAAGACTGCATTCACCACGGGACAAGGACTGTGGCAATTTAAAGTTATGCCATTCGGATTATGTAATGCTCCTGCCACCTTTGAACGCCTGATGGAGACAGTGCTAAAAGGACTTTCTTATGAAGCCTGTCTGGTGTATTTAGATGATATTATCATTGTGGGGCGCACCTTTGAAGACCATCTACGAAACATCCGAAAGGTGCTAGAGAAACTCAGAATGGCTAACCTCAAATTGAATCCAGGCAAGTGTAACTTGTTCCGTCGTGAAGTGAGCTACCTCGGCCATATCATCTCTGCCGAAGGCGTGAGAACTGATCCTGAGAAGATCTCTGCAGTCGAGAACTGGGGTCGCCCTGAAAATGTACACCAACTACGAAGTTTCTTGGGGTTATGCACTTACTACAGGAAGTTTGTCAAGGGTTTCTCAAATATTGCTAGACCACTCCACAAGCTGACGGAAGCCAAACAGAAGTTCCTGTGGACAGATGAATGTGAAAATGCGTTCAAGCGACTTAAAGAGGCCTTAACATCATCGCCTATCTTGACATATCCACAGTCCGACAGACAGTTCATACTTGATACAGATGCCAGCCATGAGAGTGTCGGTGCTGTTCTGTCGCAGGAAATTGATGGTCAAGAACATGTCATTGCCTATTGGAGTAAATGCCTGTCTAAACCGGAGCGAAATTACTGTACCACCAGGAAAGAGCTACTCGCCATCGTAAAAGCCATAGAACATTTCCATCATTATCTGTATGGCAGAAGATTCCTGCTCCGGACTGACCATGCATCTTTAACGTGGTTGCTCCAGTTCAGGAACCCGGAAGGACAGATTGCCAGGTGGATACAACGCCTGCAGGAATATGACTTCGAGATACGTCATCGTAAAGGGACTCTACATGGTAATGCAGATGCCTTGTCACGGAAGCCCTGCTCGGAAAGCTGCAAGTACTGCTCTAGAGCCGAACAGAAATACCTGCCGATAAATCCGGTTGCCTGCCAAGTTACTGTCTCAACACCATCAGATCAAGATCCCGATCCATGGAGTGACGAAGAACTTAGAAAAGCCCAGTTGGAAGATCCTGACATAAAGCCAATATTACAGCTGAAGGAAACGACCAGCAACAGACCTATCTGGCAGGACATTTCCAGATTTAGTCCCATTACGAAAAGTTATTGGGCACTTTGGGACTCTCTTCATATCAGAAACGGCGTATTATACAGAAAGTGGGAATCTGATGATGGGAAAAGCTTCAGATGGCAGATTTTATTACCAAGATAAAAAATTCCAGCTGTTTTAGAACAACTGCATAGTAGCTCTACCGGAGGCCATTTTGGGGTAATGAAGACTCTGCAGAAAGTTCGGGAACGCTTCTACTGGTGCAAGGCAAAGGAGGATGTGGAGAAATGGTGTAAATCCTGTGATGCTTGTGCGGCACGTAAAGGCCCGCAGAAGCGAAGTCGAGGAAGACTGCAACGGTATAACGTGGGAGCACCATTTGAACGGATTGCAATCGACATCTTGGGTCCTTTGCCACGGACCTCCAGTGGAAATAAATACATCCTCGTCGTGATGGACTATTTCACCAAGTGGCCTGAGGCATATCCCATTCCCAATCAAGAGGCATGCACAGTCGCCGAAGTCCTAGTGCAGCAATGGGTGTCAAGGTACGGCACGCCCCTTCAACTTCATACCGACCAAGGTAGGAACTTTACCTCTGATGTTTTCAAAGGACTGTGTGAACTACTCGGCATAGACAAAACCCGGACAACACCCTTACATCCCCAGTCGGACGGCATGGTCGAGAGGTTCAATCGTACCATCCTGAATAACCTCTCCCTTCTAGTATCAAGGAACCAGCAAGATTGGGACTTGAAGTTGCCATTGTTCCTGCTGGCTTATCGAAGTGCTGTCCATGAAACCACCGGCTATACTCCAGCCCAGATGCTGTTTGGACGTGAACTTCGTCTCCCTTGTGATCTCCTGTTTGGTTGTCCACCCGATGCGCCTTCATCGCCCGAGGAGTACATCCAAGATCTCCAGGCACGATTTGAGGACGTTCACAACTTTGCTCGGGAGCGAATTCACATTGCATCGGAGAAAATGAAGACAAGGTACGATCTAAAGGCTACGCAACATGAGTTCCAGGAAGGAGAGAAGGTCTGGTTGTGGAATCCTGTTCGACGCAAAGGACTCTCTCCCAAGTTACAGTGCAACTGGGACGGACCGTACACAGTCTTAAAAAGGCTGAATGATGTAGTGGTGCGGATCACTAAAACACCTTCATCAAAACCGAAGGTGGTGCACTATAACAGGCTAGCCAAGTACCACAATTAACGGTAATATTAAATTTAAAAATGTAAATACTGGTAAAATTTGCGCATGCGTAATGTAAATATTTGTATATAAATATTTGTACATATTTGTGAATTTTGTAAATATTTGTATATAAACACTTGAACATATTTGTGAATTTTGTAAATATTTCTCACTTGATTTGTATTTCTATTTTATCGTTATATGCAACTTAGTTTTTGTGTTTTAGATTGTGTAAATTTGTTTAGTTTCGCCTCTTGACCAAGGGTTGCACTGCCCGGGACGTGCAGTCCTTGGGAGGGGGGCAGTGTTACGAAATTGTAAATAATTGTGTTTATTTTTGTATAAATTCTTTCAAAGAGGCTTAGTAAGTTGATAAAGAGCTAATTTTGTGCATTTCTAGTCGTTTTAGCGTTGAAATAGCCTTATTTTCCCTTAAAAACGCATTAAAAAGCCCCAGTAATACAAGTAATGGATTTGGCGCCAAATTTGGCGACTTTTTCCCACCTTGGCGATTTTTTTGGCGACCTTGGCGAGAAAATCCTTATATGGGATATACCAAATATGGAAGCTGTAAGTTGATTGGTTGACCACTTTCTAGAGTTTTCTCGAAAAATCTGGGCTCCATGGAACAGCATATAAGGAGCGCTTCCTCGCCAAGGCAGTCAGAGTCAGTTCAGTTCAGATCTCAGCGAGCTTCGCTAGTGCTTGCATTGCTCTTGAGCCTCTTTGAGAGAGACTTGCTTCAAGTGTTATTGGTATACAGTTTGTACTGTGGATTTGTTATTGACAGCTGTTGTTTAAGCTGTGTTTACTGTTTGAATTGAAGCTGATACTTGGTTTATAGACCTGCATTTTTCTGGAATTTTCTGTGAATAAATTACTGAATTTTTGTACGTTTGGCCTTTCATTCTCAGACAACTCACGAACCCCCAAGTACGCAACAATAATAAATGTCCTGTTGTATTAAATTCTGTTTTCTGCAAATTTTATATCAATACTTAAAAAACAAAAATAGGTTGCGGATTTTTAGTGCTAGAGGCCTATTTCAGTCGGTACAGTTGTCGAATTTTTATAATACACTCTTAATTAGTGCTAAGGGCCTATTTCAGTCGGTATATTGAATGGAGATTTATTGAATGAAGTCCCCCCAAGGCATAACTTTGACATGAGTCCCCCCCAGGCCCAACTTTGACATGAGTCCCCCCCCAAGGTACCCCTATTTTAGTCGGTACAGCGTTGTCGAATTTTATACGTCACTCTTAATTAGTGCTAAGGGCCTATTTCAGTCGGTTTATTGAATGGGGATTTATTGAATGAAGTCCCCCCAAGGCAAAACTTTGACATGAGTACCCCCCAGGCCCAACTTTGACATGAGTCCCCCCCAAGGTACCCCTATTTCAGTCGGTATAGCGTTGTCGAATTTTTATAATACACTCTTAATAGTGCTAAGGGCCTATTTCAGTCGGTTTATTGAATGGGGATTTATTGAATGAAGTCCCCCCAGGGCCCAACTTCGACATGAGTCCCCCCCAGGCCCAACTTTGACATGAGTCCCCCCCAAGGCCCAACTTTGACATGAGTCCCCCCCAGGCCCAACTTTGACATGAGTCCCCCCCAAGGCCCAACTTTGACATGAGTCCCCCCCAAGGTACAACTTTGACATGAGTCCCCCCCAAGCCACACCTTTGACATGAGTCCCCCCCAAGGCACACCTCCCCCTCATTGGGAAAAAGAGAAAAAACGTTGTTTTGCGGCTATAAGACAGTTTGGACTTCCAACGTTATTTGTTACAGTATCTGCAGCTGAAACACATTGGTTTGATTTAATGAAAACTTTATCATGGAATTTAGATCGTCACGAATTAACTGAAGAAGAATTTTTCGATATTAACAAGTTTAGCAGTAGGCCTCTGGCACTAAATTAAAATCTGTCAATGTCAGATTTTCATGTTTTAAATAATGAAATAATGTCGTGTCTGTATAATTTTATTATTATTATCATTATTATTGCACCATTTTATAATTTATCTCTATAGGAAGGCATGGCTAGAGTTAAAATGGCTATTGTGGTTGCGTAAATGAATTCCATGGCGAAAAACGTACGAGCTTCATTTCTAAATTTTAAAAATCGCTAAATTGGTCATAGTAAAGATCTATCCTATTAAATATGTTTTGAGTTAAAAAACTAAATCTTTATATAAACTAATATAAATTTTTATCTCATAAATTACATTTTAAAAATGTCTACGCTTAATCTCTAACTCTATACCAATAATTGTTTAACATAATCATGGTATTCATTACTAAATCTTTTTCTCCTAACGTTAAAATAAAGGAACAACTTCAGTATATCTCCACAACGATGTTTGACGATTTTTTGTTGGCGATTATGGTTAAATCATAAATCTAAAAATCGTAAATCATAAAATCATAATCTAAATCATAAAATCATAAATCATAAAATCATAATCTAAATCATAAAACATAAAATCATAAATTCAAAATAAACAACATATAGTAATATTTTAAAAATATCGGTTTTTTTCAAATGTTTTGGTATTCTAAATATTTTTTTCTTCTCTCGAGCATCTCAAAGATGCCAATTATTCAATTTTTCTTATTTACACCATTGATCACATTTTCATTTTCCTGAGGAAAGTGACGTCAGAGACAAAGAAAAAAACGTCATAAGAGAAACTTTTCCCTCCGGGGGCAAATAGAGTACCTTTATAAACCCGCGTTTTTACTTAATAACTTAGTTAATTAAAATGATAGAAATTTCTAAGCAGCTGAAATGTCTCCCTTAAAGCAGTCGGAATACACTGATATATCTCATGACGCGGAGAACCCTGCCCTGCGCGAGAAGTTGCTGTCGCAGACAAAAAAAAAAAAAAAAAAAATTGACGACAGTGACAGTTACTTTTTTTTAATATATAGAGATTATTAAAATAAATATTTATTCTTGGTTTGGAGGAATAAATAAAATAATGGAAGAAGGATGATTTACCAAAAGGAATTTTTTTTTTTTTAATAATATATTGATGCTGCTGTGTGTTTTATTGAACAATATTTTTAACCCAGACTTCCTCGTACTGGATGTCTGATGCTATAAAATCTAAATGCTAATTTGGAGGACTGGTGTAATTCTATGTAAAGAGTGCCAATTGGCGATTTTCCTTCTTGGCCACAATGTAAATGATAATAAATTACAACAGAAAATAATTATGGTTATTTTCTCTGTTATCGGCATTGGATTCAGGTAAACTTTTTTTTTTTTTTTTAAGCACCAATATAATTAGACACAAACAATGATAGTAAGAAGTAACTAACGAAGAAATCAAGAGAAACGGCCTCACAAAAGTCAACAAGTTAATAACGCATTCGTCCACTTCTGACCCTTACGTAAGCAGTTGTTCGGCTTTGCATTAATTGATAGAGTTGGCAGATATGCTCCTGCGAGATATCATGCCAAATTCTGTCCAATTGGTGCGTTAGATTGGCGAAATCCCGAGGTGGTTGTAGGACTCTTTTCATGATGCTCCAAACGTCCTCAGTGGGAGAGAGATTTGGCGACTTTGCTGGCTAAAATAATGTTATGCAAGTAGGAAAACAGGCAGTAGAAACTATCTCTGTGCGCGGGCGGGCATTATTATGCTGAAATATACGGTCAGGACTGCGTGATATGAAGGGAAACACAAAGGGACATATAATGTCGTCGACGTACCGCTGTTCTGTAAAAATTCCACGGATGACAACCAAAAGAGTCCTGTTATGAAATGAAATGATATTCCAGATAATCGCTCCTGGTTGTCGGGCCGTATAGCTTGCGACAGTCGGGTTGGAATTCCTCCTTTTTTCGGGGCGTCTCCTGACGCATCTTTGCTGGTCATCGGGGCTCAAATCGGAGTGGTACTCATCACTGAAGACCTCACATCAACCTTGTCAGTACCGACAAGGTTCTTACGTATTATCGCAACCAGGTTGGCGCGATTTGTAAGTTTGAGTAAGAAAGTTAAGTTATTAGTATTAATTAAGTTATTATTATTATTAGTTATTATTATTATTAAGTTACTATTATTATTATTATTATTATTATAAGTATATTATTATTATTATTATTATTAAGTTATTATTATTATTAGTTAAGTTATTAGTATTAGTTAAAGTATTTCACGGCATTCAATATAACCAGTAAGCAAAATACTTTCTTTACGAAAAACCACGTATAACACGTAGGGTTGCCGTAAGTAGGGTCGCCAAATTTGGCGATTTATGCGAATTTTGGCCTGGTTGCGTTAATACGTCAGTACCGACAATTCTACTCCATTCAGTGACATTATAGTTCGATCAATCCTTATATCACTGCAAACGTGCTTGTCAGTATACAAAGTTTAACAGTAGTCCGCACAAGGGGCTACGTGAGCTCAACCCCATTTTTCTGAACCTCCTATTAATGGTCTTTGAAGTCACTGAAGTACCAGTTACACGTAGGATCAATGATAATGATGAATTGGGGCTTTGAGTACCGCTCTGACGATTGATCGGTCCTTACGTTCTCCTCTCTTTCTAGGCCGACTGCTTCCTCCCTGACGCTGCGTTCGGGCATGTTTCACCCATTCCTGCCAATATCATCTGATAGTGGCATTCACTCCTATCAAATTGTCAAACAATTCGCAGATTAAACCAACTGGCTTCTTTGAGCCCAACTACACACCTCTCTCAAATGCTGTCATCTGCGCATATTGTTTCCGCACCTGTATGCGAGGCATAGTTACTGTCTATCTGAGTAGACAGATTGAAATTCTCGAAGAATTTTTGACATGGAATCAAACCTTCTAATTTTTAATATTCTGCCAATTGCGCAGTTAAGATGCGATGCAGCGTCACATGCTCATTCGATGTCTGCCAAACTTTAAAATTTTGCATTTTCCATCGAAATCTGTATGCATGTCAATTTGTGTCCAGTTTACATTACTCCTTCTTGGTGCGTCGTTTTTTTTTTTTTTTTTCCCTGTTATAGAGTGTATTTACAAAAATTTAATCTGACAAAAATTAAGCATTTTCTTTTAAAATTTGACACGCCTTGCCTTTAATTTTGCAAAATCATTAATTATATCGTTATAATTAATATCAGAAGCAATTTAACTTTCAATTGCCAGTATTGCTAAATTTGAAAGGCCCTCTTGAGCCATCGTAGATCTTAAGTAGTTTTTTTATAATTCTTAGTTTTAAAAACGAACGTTCTCTACTAGCAACTGTTATCGGCAATGTTAAAAGAATTCTTAAACAGATATAGTTATTTGGAAACACTTCAACTAAGTTATTCTTATGCTTGTGATTTAAAATATCAACAGCTTTCATCCCCTTTTTTACGGTATTCCGAAAAATTAACAATTCGTTAAATAAATTATTTAACTCGATATCATCGGTTAAATGTTTATGCAAGACATTGCAGTAGTTAAAGACAGTGCTTGAGTTTACTTCAGTTAAGGAAGGAATATCATACAAAAATTGAAAAACATTGCTATGGTCGTTTAATTGTTTAAACCTCTCGGTAACTGAATTTTGGCCATATATCGACAAGTTAATTAAATACGTCAATTTCAAATTTTTTTTTATGGGTCTTCGATAGGAGTGTCGGTTACTTCATAAGCGAATAGTTTACTTTTGCGTCTAATTCTTACCGAGCACGATGGCTCAAAATCATTACTTATTTCCATTTCATTTGCAATTTGTTTTGTGGAAGTCGTAATCTGTTAGAGGTTGGAAGCCATTTTCACGAAAGTCTTTTAAAAATTATTTTAACGATTCTAAAACCTTAATAGATTCCGGTATGACCCTTTTTAGACTTTCTAAATGTTTTGAACACGGAGTATAATTTATTTTGGTCAAAGTTTCATTCCCAAGTACTACAAATGAATTTAAATTTTGCTATTTTATTAGCCAGTGATTTACTCTTACAGACTGTCTCACTATCTTTTGATATATCTAGAGAAATTTCGACTAATGCGTCATATATTTTGGGCAAATCATTCCTAAGGGGTTTTACAGTCTCAATTCGGCTTTCCCATCGAGTCGTACTAACACTTTTTAAAGTTAAAGAAGTTATGTGTTTTTTTAACACTGACCATGTGGACGTAGATGTCGAAAAGAAAACAAAGAGCTCTTGAATAGGTAAAAAAAGCTGCATAATTCCCCGGATTTTTTAGTAGCATCGTTAATAATCAAATTCAGTGAATGACATGAACAAGGTACATAAAAATCTTTAGAGTTTTTTTTCTAAAATTCTTTTTTGTGCACCTATATGAGACCCTTTCATATTAGCGCCATTATCGTGACCTTGACCACGAATATTCGTCATTTCGAGGCTTAGCAGCGGACAGTAGATTGCAAAAAAGTTAAATTTAAAGATTAAAGGGTATAATAGTAAGTACATGCAGTTAGAAAATGTTTCATAATCTATATAAACCACGAAATAGTTTTTTTTTTCTTCTCGTAATGAATTCTATGTTCAATGTAAATACGCCAAATGCCGCCCTTGCATCGTTGCGCCTGAGGCGGCTGCCTCAGTTGCCTCACCCCTGGCGCCGGCCCTGGATTGACTCCTTATGTGGCCTAGGCCTATGGGGGGAATGCCTTCCGTGGAAGGTCTTTCTAAGAGGTCCTAGCCCGTAGGACCCCTTAGATCCTACGGGCTAGGACCCCTAAGAAAGATCCCCACGGTGGAAGGCAACGGGGACCCAAAAACATTGGCTAAAAGTATTTAAAAATATGCATTGTCTTCTTTTACTGAGCTTTTTTAAAAGTTTCAAATTTCTAGCTAGTCGGGAAGTTTTGTGATTGTTGAATCATATAAACGCTACTGAAGGTAGCGGGGACCCAAAACAATTGTCTAAAACTATTTAAAAAAAAAAAAATGCATTGCCACGATGTTCTCAGCTATTCTGAAAGTTTTAAATGTCTAGCTAATCGGGAAGTTAATTAAAACTCGATTGCAAGATTTGTACTGGACTAACAAATAAGAATCGATGTTAATAAAAACGTAATAATTGTATATTTATCAAATAGTAATTGTATAACGAAGAATAAAATCAAAAGCAAATGTCACGAATAATAATAATAATTTTAAATTGTAACAAATATTTTGCTTTGAAAGACCATATGATTCTTCAACAAGTGATAAAAAAGAAGGTCTGCTATGACACTGTAATTATGCTTTATTATTATTATTATTATTATTATTATTATTATTGGGTGACAAACGGCGCCTAATTATTTTGAGTGAAAAGTATTTTTATTATTAATAAGAGTAGGTTTCTAATTTATATTGTTGTTGTATAAAGTTCGTATCATTTAATAGAAAATATTATATTTCAGTCCAGTGTACCTGCATTAAAAATTACAATTTACATAAAAGATAAAACAGTTATGTTTAGATTAACTCGATGTTTTAAACTCCAATCCATTAATCAAATGAAAATTTTGCCATGCAATGATTTCAGTGTATTTACGCATTATACTATAACCAACAAAAGGTCTTACTTAAAAATATAACAATATATATATATATATATATATATATATATATATATATATATAAATACATACAAAAAAAAAAAAGCGAATAGGATTTGTTGGATTAAAAAATTATTATTATTATTTCAATTTAAAACATTTTTCACTGCACTTTTATCCAGCAGAAATAATTCTTTCGATTTGAATAAAAGTTTTAATTTAAATTCTGGAATATTTTTAAAAGAGAGAGAGAGGAACTCTTCAATTAAGATATATTCTGTTTATTAAATAAGTTTCTCTGTTGAAAAAAATATAACGATAATTTATGAAGTTAGTGATTTACAAAAATATTTGTAATATTAGAAGTAATTTGTAAGAATTACAAGAATTACTCAAATCGGAAACATAATCTATAGCAATTTTATGAAAGACACACATTTTCAAAAAAAAATCACAGCAAGAGACTTAGCAGCTTTGAAGATATCCACAAAAATTCCTAACCCTCTTCTACATACAAAGGGGTGTGTCATTTGACAGTTTACAAATTACATACGACACATGTTTTCAGCTTCTACAATACGAATACACAGGGAAATTTCTCACTTCTCTATAGACTCTTATTAGCGCCTGAAGCTTTCTTACCAAACGAAATCCCTACATCTATATCCCTACATACCATAAATCCGTGTGAAGAAAAGAGGATAATAGATAATTGCGATTTAGAAACAGCAGCGCCATCTATGTCACACACTTCACACACACATCCGTACATTATAAACAAACTGAGGACCACCAAAAAAATATATGAGGATCTTTGTATGGCATAGTAGATTACGAATATGGGTCGATTTCGTTCCGAGGTCCGGCAAAACGGTCCTCGCAACGAAATTGGTCCTCGCAGTGTTGGTGTGTAAACGGACAGTGGTCCTCGCATGGTAGGGTAAACGAACGCACACATACATACACACATAAATACATACACACACACACATACATACATCATCGTAAAAATAGTGAAAACAGACTCAGGGGACCTCGAAACGTAAAGAAACATCAAAATCTCGAGTTCGGATTTTTGACATGATTGCAATACTTTCCTCACTATAGTGTTCGGAAAGTAAAAAAAGGTCAACAGCGCTTCATATTGAGCGATTGATCCGAAAATATAATAAGCACTAGTTTAGTTTAGATCGGTCCAACTGCCAAGATTGGTTAAAATTCTTTCATTGGTTCGTAAGATCATAGATACAGCGTCCACAAAAATTGTGAGACAAACACACAGACATTTTCTAAAAATGATCAAATCGCGTTCAGGACATTTCTTAAAATAAAAAAGCTTTATATATATTTTTAAATATTTATCTTTAAACTAATGCATTGTTCAAACTTACCTTACTGTAATTCTTAGTATAATCCATATTGGAACCAATAAGCACCCATTTTAAATAAAACCTAAAACACGCAAAGCAAAGTGCGAGTCAATAGTCAATTCTTCGGTAAATAAAAATTTTCCCGCCAGCGCCAGTCGCTTATCAGGCATCACGTGATCAAATCATGACAGCTGAAAATGCGTCTGTCTATGCTCAAAGGAGTACGTTATTTCCTTCTTGCGGTTTAATGTACATATACATTATTGTAAACATTCAGTCAACATATTATTATTATTATTTTTTTTTTTTTTAACACTCGCTTACAATTTCTAGTGGATACAATTTCGCATTATTTTCCCATTATAAATAAGAAGTACATATTTTTCGATTTTTAATTATAGCAAAAATTACAGCTAGTTAAACATTTACCTATCAAGAAAACATACTTTCTAAGTTATTGTGGTTATTTACAGAATTGTTTTTATTTTATTTTAAGCAAACATTTATTACTACTGATCTTTGATTACAAATTTTATCACTGACGTACATTAAATATCTTTCTAAATATTTTCATATAAACCTACCACGACTCCCTATTTTTAGTTTCTTGTACATTTAATAAGAGAAAGTATTGGATTCGCAAAAATTTTCGACCTCGAGCTTTCGATGGATTTACACGTTTTGAGATGCGTAGAACACGATTTGACCATTTTTAGAAAATGTCCGTCTGTGTGTGACAAATTTTGTGCTAATTATATATCAGGAACAGAATTTCATAAAATTTGATATGTTGTGGCACCTTAAGACAAATTAGTGCTTATCAACTTTTGGTGAAAATCGTCCAACAAATGGAGTTACAATTTCGTTTTTTCTAAATTTTTGACATGGCGATGTAGTACAGAATTTCGTGTAGATGTGCATAAAGAGATTTTTTTTTTCTTTTAAGTACTCATTATGAAATTAAAAAGAATTATTTATAATAGTGATAGTCAACTGGGAATATACATATAATTTTTCTTTTTATGTAGGAACAGAAGTCCCCTCCCCCCTCCGAGGGCAACAGATTTTCATCATAGATACTTTTCGAAAGATCTTGTCAATACTTTTAAAACGAATGGTTAAACTATCAATCTGTAATAATTCAAAATAAAGTTATTTTTTTCCCTTCATTTAAGAAAAAAAAAAAAAAAAAAAAAAAAAAAAAACATTTTTTTTTTTTTTTAAGATATTGAATATGAAAGACTTTCTTTGGATATGTAATTTTACACTTCTTTAGAACGAAAATTTTCTGCATTCATCATGGAAGATAATTTTAATAAATAATAATTTCAATATTTTTTTTTTACTGAGTCAATCTGTATAGGAAAACATGGAAAAAGTCATGTGGTGGCCACAATATATTATTTTAAATAATCTAGCTTAACCATCATAATACTTTCTCTACCAGAAATTATGAAAATATTATTACAGTTTAAGGTGCAAGATATCAGCTGCTGATTTCCGATATTTATTTTTAGTTTAAAAACTCCTTTATTTGATGCAGTTGTACTGTATGAGAAGACAGCTCACTTTAACTCCCACTTCCGTTTCAGTATTGTAGTTACATGTATAAAGTGCTTAAAGTTGGTTTTAAATTTCAAAAAAAAAAAAAAAAAAAAAAAAAAATTCAAATTTTTTAAAAAATAGCCGCCAATAAAATCCTTTAAAATTTATTCTACGAATTTTAGTAGATTTTCAGCCTTTATATTTTTTATCAATTAAATATGCATGAAACAGCGTACTTAAATATGGCATAGAGAAAAACGAAAATGTTAAGTTGTGCCTAAACAAAAATTTCTTCTGATTAATATTTTAATTAGTTGAAAATCTACAACTTGAAAAGGACTGCTAGTAAAACTTAAAAAGCACTGCATACCGCAGCCATTTTTCGGCAGATACGCACCCAATGTAAAGCAGGATATTCTTTCATTAGAGTCATTACATCTAAAAAAATTTGGTGCTTTTATGCACAGTAGAAGATGATATGGAACCTAGGGAATATTACAGCATAACAGCGCCTCATTAGGGCTGATAAGCACCCAAATTGATTTAGCATAGTTTTTCATAATAGCGATCTCACATAACAAATATGATGCACTTACACGCTGCAAAACCTGGTATATATACATTTACCGTAAAAGGGAAAAGTTTATTTGTAGATATGCATCTAAAGTGAGTCAGCGAAATTAGTTTGAGATATCAAAAAATTTAGAAAGACGTACGACATATAAAAGTTTAAATATAATGCTTCTTGTCCCATTGCCATTCATTAAAGAAGTCACATTTGGGTCACCTTAGTGACTGATATGTAAGGGTCACAATGTAACAAGTCACTTTTTGGTCACCTAGTAACTAAGAGTCAAAATGTGACGCATTAAAAAAGTCACATTTTGTTCACCATAGTGACTCTCATCTAAGTCACAATGCGACTCATTAAAGATGTCACATTTAGGTTACCGTAGTGCCTGATATCTGAGAGTCACAATGTAACAAGATAAAGTAGTCACATTTTGGTCATCTAGTGACCGTCATCTAAGAGTCACATTGCGACTCATTAAAAAAGTCACATTTTGGTCACCACAGTGACTCTCATCTGAGTCAAAATGCGACTCATTAAAAAAGTCACATTTGGGTCATTATAGTGACTGTCATCTAAGAGTCCCAGTGTGACGCATAAAAGGAGTCACATTTTGGTCACCATAGTGACTCTCATCTGAGTCACAATGCGACTCATTAAAGAAGTCACATTTGGGTCATTATAGTGACTGTCATCTAAGAGTCCCAGTGTGAAGCATTAAATGAGTCACATATTGGTCACCATAGTGACTCTCATCTGAGCCACAATGCGACTCATTAAAGAAGTCACATTTGGGTCATTATAGTGACTGTCATCTAAGAGTCCCAGTGTGACGCATTAAAGGAGTCACATTTTGGTCACCATAGTGACTCTCATCCGAGTCACAATGCGACTCATTAAATAAGTCACATTTGGGTCATTATAGTGACTGTCATCTGAGTCACAATGCGACTCATTAAATAAGTCACATTTGGGTCATTATAGTGACTGTCATCTATGAATCCCAGTGTGAAGCATTAAATGAGTCACATATTGGTCACCATAGTGACTCTCATCTGAGTCACAATGCGACTCATTAAAGAAGTCACATTTGGGTCATTATAGTGACTGTCATCTAAGAGTCCCAGTGTGACGCTTTAAAGGAGTCACATTTTGGTCACCATAGTGACTCTCATCTGAGTGACAATGCGACTCATTAAAGAAGTCACATTTGGGTCACCATAGTGACTCTCATCTGAGTCACAATGCGACTCATTAAAGAAGTCACATTTGGGTCATTATAGTGACTGTCATCTAAGAGTCCCAGTGTGACGCTTTAAAGGAGTCACATTTTGGTCACCATAGTGACTCTCATCTGAGTGACAATGCGACTCATTAAAGAAGTCACATTTGGGTCACCATAGTGACTCTCATCTGAGTCACAATGCGACTCATTAAAGAAGTCACATTTGGGTCATTATAGTGACTGTCATCTAAGAGTCCCAGTGTGACGCATTAAAGGAGTCACATTTTGGTCACCATAGTGACTCTCATCCGAGTCACAATGCGACTCATTAAAGAAGTCACATTTGGGTCATTATAGTGACTGTCATCTGAGTCACAATGCGACTCATTAAAGAAGTCACATTTGGGTCATTATAGTGACTGTCATCTATGAGTCCCAGTGTGAAGCATTAAATGAGTCACATATTAGTCACCATAGTGACTCTCATCTGAGTCACAATGCGACTCATTAAAGAAGTCACATTTGGGTCATTATAGTGACTGTCCCCACACAGCAAATTCACATCTATAAGATATCTATAAGCTGTAAACACGAAACATTCAACACATCCATAAGACATCTAAAAATATCTAAATCGCATCCATTTCACGTCTATTAGAGATGTGATGTGTGATCTCTCTGAGCTCCATAAGACATCTACAATATCTATGATGTCTTGCTTATACACGTCTATAAGACATCCAAGTATAGATCTCTTTTCAACATGCAGTACCTCTAATGTACGTCTATAAGACATCCAAGTATAGATCTCTTTTTGACATGCTATACCTCTCATGCACATCTATAAGACATCCAAGTATAGATCTCTTTTCAACATGCAGTACCTCTTATAGCTGTACTATAGATATGCATGAAGGATATTATTTACAGGTGTTGGAGAAAATAATGTGAACACTTACACTATTTTACATTTTGTTGAATATCTTGAAAAATACTTACCGTGTTGTTCTTGAATTTTGGGAATAAGGAAAACATGCTTTTCCTCATATTTTTCAGCAAAAGATTTTGTCACAAAGGCCTTTAGGGGACGAACAACAAATCCAATAAAATAAAGGATTTGTGATAACCCAGTAATGGAAAAGCTTCAAATGATCTGCACATTTTAGATATGGTTATATAAATATTATGTTATACATGTGTAGAGTTTTATGAGGATATCTTGAATATTCAAAATTATTAACATTTTATTAAAAAATGCAAAAATTTTTCACAAGTATTTTTCACCACACACATTATAACTCCAAAGATTTTTCTTCAAATTTCATGAAACTATCGGAAAACATAACAACATACACCTAAATCATTATACTATAGTTTAAAGCAAATATATTTAATATTCAAAGATGGTATGGAGAGTTGTAGTAAATGATTTATTACTGTGCATGCACGGACTGAACCAAAAAATAACTTTGACATAGTTTAAATTCAACTGTACAGAGCACCTTAAAAAAAAAAAAAAACAGTTGAATATCACGAAAATTCATAGAGATATCTGTGATTGAATGAGCTGTTTTTCTGATTTTTTTATTTAAAAAGGTCTTTACAATAAGGGGTTATTCGCAAATAAAAGTTTGTATCAGAAAAACATTTTTTCTCTTCAAACAATTCATTTTTCTTTTTCTTTTTTATAAATATGTAGCAAATACTATACAAAAAAATAAGAAAAATGAATAGCAAATATTGTATTAAGTTTCACTGTATAACATAGTTTTTCTGATACAAACTTTATTTGTGAACGACCCCTTATAGATATTTTTAGGAAACAACTGAAAAACAACTTATTTAAACACCAATAATACCTATGAATTTTTGTGATATTCAAAAGGATGTTTTTTATGAAGTGCTCTATACAGTTGGATATCAAATTCTGTCGATGTTTTTTTTTTTTTTTTTTTTTTTTTGCTGTAGTCCGCACATGCACAGTAATAAATTATTTACTATAACTGTCCATATCTTTTTGAATATTAAATATATGTTTTAAATTATAGTATATTGATTTAGCCATATATAGTTATGTTTTCTGAAAGTTTCATGAAATTCGGAGTAAAACCTTTGGATTGGAGTTAGTAAAAACTTGTGAAAATTTTTGCATTTTTTAATACAATAACTCCTTAAATATTCAAGAATCCTCACAAAACTCTGAACACGTATAAAATATAATATTTATAACCATATCTAAAACTTGCAGATCAATTGAAACTTTTACACATACAGGGTTATCACAAATACTTTTTATTTTATTGGATTTGTTGTTCATCCCCTAAGGGCCTTCGTGAGGAAAGACATGTTTTCCTTATTCCCAAAATTCAAGAACAACACGTTAAGTATTTTTCAAGCCATTCAAGAAAACGTAAAAAAGCACAAGTGTCCACATTATTTTGACCAACACCTGTACGTCTTTAAGACCTTAAAACATTCATATCTTTTAGATATTTAGGTACTTCTTATGGATATTTCTGACGCACAATAAAATTATATATTCCATTGGCAGTACCTGAAAATCTTAACTCAGACTTTTACTTTTTTGAGAAAACTAGCTAAAAAAGTACTTGAAATCTGGTATTATCACTGTAATTTTTAAATGGAAATGCCAAGTTGATGTTATTTTTCAATATAATGAAATATATACTTACATATGTATAATAAAATTAACAACATTAGAGCTTTAAAATATAAATATATTAATAGTTATTAATTATTGACAGTAATTTCAATAACGTAATTAAATATTTTGTTTTATGTGCACTTGTTTTTTTTTTTTTTTTTCCCACCAGATCGGTATTTTTACCTAATTTAAAGTTTTAAATACTGTGTTCTCTTACCAATATATAAAGAGAAAATGTTGGGATCAAATTTTTGAAACTGAGTTGTGGCGACTTCTTTTTCGCACCTGGTTCTTTTCTTCCTGTAAACTCATCTTGAGACACATTAAGACACTGATCACGCTTTGTTTACTTTTAAAGATTTTACTTTTACTTACGGCACAAACATAAAATACATAACGAACACATAAATTAACATCAAATAAAGTATTTTCTAAAAAAACATATAGAATGGAACGTTAGTCCATCTTGATTCCCATACGCACACACGTTGCCACATTTTCGTACCAAACTTTTCAGTTCTTGTTTTGGAGTACTCTCGAAATCAGAGGTGCGGCGTTCACATGAGTTTTTGACACTTACATGTTTTGAAGTCCTTGAATCCAAAAAATCAGGCTTTTAGCAGTTGGTCTCTTTTTTATAACTCAAAAATTAATAACAGAAAGTCTGTCAGTGTGAATACTTTAATCTACAGTGCAACCACGTTTCCTACGCCTAACAGTGAGGACGAGTCCAAAATCTTTGAAGGGTGAAAAGTTGATTGACAGGTTGGAATTTAGTAAACATCCAATCATTCGGTTCGCGGTGTTCCCTTATCGCTTATTTTCTCTCAACGGAAAAATTATCTCCCCTATTTTAACAGTGGACTCGTTCAGTCAGCACATGCGCAGAGGCTTCCATGGTCCAAGAAACGGGGTTAAAGATTAAATCTATATTACTGAGTTTAAACTTCCTACTGGCATTTGTTTGAGTTATGCATCTGTATTTTTTTTTTTTTTTTTTATGACTTCATATTCAGAAAATTCACAACCATTAAATTAGTAATAAGAACAAAAACTTAGATAAATACCATAAAATGAAAGAACTCGCAACAAGTGTTGAGTGTTCTATCATTTTATGGTGTTATTCAAAGTTTTGTACTAAATGCAAGTTCTGTAGTGCTTTTTATTAAATTAGTACTTTAAATATTTTATATTTCAGTTTGGAGATGCACTTAAATTTTCACATTTTTAAACTAAAAATTATAATACTAAAATAGTGTATAAGATAATTTTTCGATAAAATAACATGGGCTTTGACTTCTGAGAGTCCTAAATGGCATATCATTGATAAATTCCTGTAATTAACTAAAAGGAAGTGACGGATGAATTAGTTTGAAATGCACTTTTTCAGAACATTTCGACATCCAGTTCATGTTGGCCTGTGTTTATTCTATCAATATCTTAGCTTTAGGGCAGTTTTTGTTAATTTAAAATCATGGTAAGTAGTTAATACAAAATACCACTGGCTTTTTGTGTAAGTTGTACAATGATTCTGCTTCTGAGGATCATCATGAAATGCATGTATTTTGTATTAACTGTTTGCTTAGATTGCTATTAATTTAAGTTAACAAAAGATTGCTTTAAAGCTAACATAGATTGCAGCTAACACATGTTTTCTTTTAAAGTTCAGAACTGAGAGTAAATTTTCACTAAAATATTTTATTCTACTAGGTTAAAAAATCATTAAATTATCCAAAATAGTTATTCTGTATGGCACAGATGTAAATAAGAGAGGGGAAGGTTACGGAGAAGCTCAAGCTTCTGTAACAAAAATACTGGTTAAAATGCTCAATGAAATTTAAACATGCAATTATTTTAAAATTGGAAATACATTGCCCTCCCGTACTTTTTGTATAATTTTCCCCTCCATCATACATAAAGTTGATCATAATTTTCATCTTTCTGGCAAATAATACATCCATTTAAATGTTTTTATGCATATTTATAGGTAAAACGCATTTAAAATCTTTATTATGGCTGTTTACAGAAAAAAATAAAAATAAATAAATGTGATAGAACAAATATTTAAATAATTTCACATTAATAAATCTACTCTTATAAAAATAGTCTCTTTACAGGTTAAATAACCAATTTTGACGATAAAGCTCAACACAAACATAGAAACAAAATTTTTCGACAATTTCAACCTTCAAAATTTATTTGATAATTTGCATTCTTTTTTCCCAAGCGCTATATACTGTTTGATTTCTTTTCTTTTAACTAAGTCTTATTCAAATGCATCATTCATCATTGCAACCTGATTTATTTCTGATTTCGCAGTTTAAAAAGTAAATGATGAATGCAATTTCTTTTTATAAACTTACATGCAGGAGTATGAATATACATCCATTCATTGTATATGCATTTATATGTCTGAGGTGTGTATTTTTGCTCATTTTTTTTTTCTACAGCTATGTGGATACACATCAACAAAATGAAACATTAAAACAGAATGATGTAGAAAAAATAACATCTTTATTTAGAAAAATCTTATTTCAAGCGAGCCTTTGCATGGTACAGACAATCTTTTATAAAACTTTCAATATCATTGGCACTAGCATTGAAAAAAACAATTTATTCGAACAGCATTTGTAGTATTGTGTTGTGGCTTATCCTCCAACACTCTGACGAAGTCAGACAAGATCCATCAGACCATTATCCCTAAGGAAATCGAGAACCAGAAGGGGGGAAGAGTATAGGTGCTCCTGGAAAGACCCAAACAGAACAGCATCTGTAATAATAATAATAAAAAAAAGATAAATAACATTATATTATTAAAAATAAATCATAGAATATATACTTAACAGTAAACAGAATTATTTTCTCCTTACATATTTAGGAATTCAAACTAGCAAACACGGGAAAAGATTTTGTATATTTTTTACATCTTGCTTATCTACGATTAAATTTTTCAAATCAAAAGAATAAAAGTATGTTGAAGAAAACGAATAGGGTCTATGATATACAGGGAACATCTAGATCTAGGGTAGAGTCTTGCATTGGGTCAGGTGCAAGATGCAAGTCGATTTTGCATTAATTTTTTACCAGCGGGTCTACCCGAAAAATGTTCTTTTTAAAGCTTTTTTTTCATAAAGTTTAGTGTTAACGTTTTGCATAAATTTCCAATGTATCTGCAAGTTTTCCATTGTAAACATTACATATTTTTTTATGCTATCAAAATATTTGGAACAGCAAATATTTTGAAATTAACTACCGTATATTTCTGTGTATAAACCGAGAATTTTTGGAAATTTTTCGGAGGCTGAAGTACAGGGGTCGGCTTATATTCACCAAATTCTAGCAAAAAACATACATTAGAAACAAAGAATGAATGCATATATTTTAAGCTTAAAAACTATAAATAAAGTAAAATAGTGATATTAAACCTTATTTTTAAATAATTATCACACATAAAACTCTTAAATTAGCAATTTTAAATTTATTTCTAGAGCAGCTTGATGTAGTTACGTGTGTTTAAATTTCTTTTATTTTAACCTGTCGATAGCTGACGTCATTGGCAGATTGCACGAACGGGGTAACTTCTCTGTAAGATTCATAAATAGCATAAGAGAAACTTGAAAAAACAGGACTCCCAATCATATTTTCGATTTATACAATTAAATCATCTCTGTTTAAAATGTTTCTAGGCTTACACTATCAAAAGAAGTAGCAGATCTTCGGGGTTTTTTTTTTACAGAAGTTTTTTTTTTTCTGTTGAAGATTGCCTTGAGGCACTGATAAAAATACTCAAAAGTAGAAATATACAAAATAATTTAGATTCATTATTTAAAAAAATCGACGCAATTGGTCTTTAAATGGCTTATTTATGTAAACATCCAGCGGCTTCAGCATCGACAGTAGGCCTCCCGGTATTACGGCGACTATTGTTTTCAGCTGCCAGAACTTGTCCTTCACTGCATGTGCGAGTGTGTCTGTTCAATGCCTGTGCTAGCCTCCCTCCTGATAGGGTTGCCAGAGTTAAAACTATTGCCATTGGCGAACACAATGTGATTGTTTTACGTTGTTCCTAAGCAAGGTATTGGATATTGGATTGGGTATTCTATTGGATAAGCACATATTTTGTGCAATTTCAATGGACAGATTATCCTGAAAGTTTTATAGATTGGCAATATTTTTGCCATTTTGGTGATAAACACTAACTTTAAAAGAGTATTTTTTAAATTTGGCTTACCACAAGAGTTTGCAATTTTGAGCAAATTTCTGAAGGGAAAAACATACTCTCGGCTTATATATGGATCGACTTATATTCGGAAATATACGGTACTTATTTCAATGTTATGTTTGAATGCATATTGACATTTTGTCATATTTTACTGAAGTTTTTTTATGCAGTAAAACCTTGATCTATTGTTCTCGCATTTATCGTTTTCCCACATTGATTGTTTTATTTCAATAGTCCCTGTACAAATTGTATTTAAATAATCTTAACCAAACCTGCATGTATTGTACTTAAAAAAGTTGTTTTCCCGCTTTCATGGTTGTAAAATATTTCTTCTGACCTCGTAAAAACTTTGTCCTGAAGGACAAGCGGTTCCATGTACATACAAACTGGAATTACTTCTTTCATTCTAAAATAACTCATTTCCATATAAGATCAAAATTGTGATACCATGCCATGTCTCCAGACCATCAATTAATTTAGTAATTTCAGCATGGCAACCTCTTTAGTAATCCAGAAAATTGTTCCGTGAAATGCAGTTACATGCGAAAAAAATGATGAAGAATACTACATCAAGAAAATGATGATGCTGCTAATGCAGAGTGGTTGCATGTAGCAGATGATACGTCTGGTACAAAATTTAGTAATAATTAGTGCTGCACCGAGTAGCACTTTGGCCGAGTACCGAGTACTCGGCCTTTTACTACTCGGCTGAGTACCGAGTAGTTGTAAGAGAGAATAATTGACATGAAGAATTTCGCACATCTTGAAATTTAAAAAAGGCTTTTTGAACACGATTAAGTTAAATGGCAAACAGCATGTTTTCATGAAACGTTTCAGAATTTTTGTAGTGTATATACACAATTAGGTTATTGTTATATTTGATACTTCCAGCTTAGTAGATTATTAAAACCATAATAACTGATAACTTCATTCTTTATTATATAGTCTTTCTCAGATGCGAATCATTCTCAGATAATTTTTAGAGAATATGAAAGTTCCTATACACTCAGGCTTAATTTAAGATGCATGAAGTTAACATATGAAATGAGAACATTAAAATAAATATTTTATCATTTCAAACATGATAGATTTCATTAATCTTCAAATTCTAGAAGAGTAAAAAAGATAGGTGGTTTTGGGCCATAATTTGAAAAACAACAATTTTGATTATTAAAATATATTTTTAATAACATTTTAGTGTATTTTTTTTTTTTTTCATAATTATTATTTTTTAAATTAAAAACCAATCTTTTCTTACAGTCTTAAAAATGTCTTACTTTTATTTGAACAAATATGTAACTGAAGTTTTATTTACTATATTAGTATTATATAAGGGTTCTTTTTTCTAAAATATTTTATTTTTGTCTGTTTTATAGATACAATAAGTTTATATATATAAAAAAAAAAAAAAAATAGTATATTATACGCATACAAGTTGGTTATACTCAAATTCGTGTAACTAAAATGGATAAGCTCATATCATGAGTCGTCTCTATACAGAGTTTGGTGGCAATCTGCTTGCTCGTTTTAACTGCAGAAAGCTGTTTGCAGCAAAAGTTTAATGACTATGTTTATATTTTCATATTTTTTAGTTTAGTTATTAATAAACAACTCTTATGAATACATTTCTTTCAATAATACATAAAAATAATGAAATTCTTACAACTACTCGGTATTGGCCGAATACTTAGTCCATATTTGGCCGAGTACCGAGTACTCGCTACAGCTCTAGTAATAATACATGTATTAATCAAGATGTTGTGGCATGCGATATCCTAAAGCATAGAAGAAATGTGTGATTTCAGAAAATGAAAATAATAGCGAAGAAATAGAGAATTATTTTTACGCTGATGACTCAATTATGGCGTTTAAAAATGCATGAACTTTTATATAAGCACATGAAATTACAGAAAAGAACCAGAAAAAAAGTTGTAAATTTGGAAAAAATTCCTGTTTAATTTATATATATATAAAAAAAAAATCCAACATAAAACTTTTGATTTTTAAAAATAAATTTTACTTTAATGTTCTAAAACATTGATTTATTGCTTTCAGAGTTTGGAAAATAACAAATTAGTTTTTATTAGTAGTATACTGTATACAACAATTCATAAACATTGTTTTCTTCGTGTTTTAATTTTAACCCACATTTGTTGTTTTCCCACTTTCATAATTTTTGTTTCATGCACCCCATAAAAAAGATGGATCAAGGTTCTACTGTACTTACATACACATATTTCTAATTTCTTTGTAATAATTAATTCTCTAAAATGTATGTTTAATAATATATCTATATTTTATGTAATAGAATTTTAATTTAATGTTTTATAACATAAATTTAACATGTGCAAAAAGGTCAGGTTACAAGTCGAAAATCATTTTACAGTTTGTGTGTGGGTCATGTTTTTCCAACTCACGCAGGATTCTAATCTAGGGTGTTCATTGAATTCAAAGGGTAGGTATTGAATGGCATAGGTACCAACCTTTTTCAAAGACCAGTCGGTACCTATATATATATATATATATATATATATATAATTTTAGTGAATTATTCATTTACTAAAATTCATATACCTTTAAAATTTCATTGTGATAACTTCTGCCGCCTTATAGGGCATTGTTTTCAGTAGTTTCTTTTTCACTCTCCCCCCCCCCCCCCTTTTTTTTTCCAACTTAGCTGATCCAATGACAATATTTTATCTTTGCTATTGTGCAATATCAAAAAGGTGGGGGGGGGGGGGAGGAATGTGAGAAATTTTGCATTACCATTTTTCACTCCTTTAGCGGTGAATTTTCTAAATAGTATTGGAAAATATGGCATAATATTTGCTCTATTTATTATTATCTGTATTTGCTCATATTTGCTTTAATGAAATAAATATTTGTAATGAGCTAATTCACCATTTTCAAAAACATGATTGCCAATGGGGCAAGTGCTAGTCAACTTTAAGCAAAAAAAATCGGGTTGGAGGTTAGATTAGGTGTCTTTCTTCTTTTGATTAAAAAGAAAAGAAATTAAAATGGCCCTAAATTTAAAATTACTATCTGCATAAATGCAGATCTTTCTGCTTTGCCCTGCATAACATTATTGGTAGAATTACACTGAATAGTATTTCAGGCAAAAAATTTCAGTGTAAATATTTTACATCTGTTGTATACAAACAAATTTGTTTATCCTTTATTGAATACTGGCAGGCTTTGCTCGATTTGTTAATCACTATATTTAAACGAATTAAAAGCAATCATTTTTTTATATCCCTTTATAAACAAAAAAGAAAATTCACTAAAATTGCTGAAAAGCTCACTTTGTATCCTTGCCGTCTTCAACATTGTATTTCTCACCCACAAAATTTCAGGTATGTATTTATTGCCTATGACAATGCCTTACCAGTGACCTTGAGTGCTTATCGGATGACAGTTTAGTAACAGACAGTATTAAAGAAAACTGAAGTAGACCTTTTTTATTTGAATCATAATTACATATGAACAACACGTACTATACATAATATTTATTTTCACACTATTTCCTATATTTGATTTGATAAAAGTCTCCATACAAAAATATCTTTTTCAGAATCTAAAAATGTGCTTAGCTATTTTTATAATGTATTTACTTATTTATTTGAAAAAAGAAAAAATTATCTAGTTATAAGTATGAATGGCATTAATAACTGATTAAAAACTTGCAGTAATTTTTAGCATTCAAGCATAATTTTTTTTTTTTTTTTTTTTTTAATTAATTTATCAATGAATCCTTAATGTAAAACTCAAATATGTAAGAATTAAGAATTGCTCTTAGAGAAAAAAAAAAAATAATAATAATCACAAATATGTTGAAAATAACAAGGTTAATACTGGTTAAATTTTCAAAAATTAATACAGTGAAGCATTGATAATCTAGCATTGACGAGAAAAAGACTGCCGGATTACAGATTTTTTTTTTTTGGATTATACATGTGCTGAAAATTTATCAATATTGCTAATTAATCATAACATTCAAACTAGTTTGATCTTATACTCTTTTATTTCTGAGTTAGATAGTTCGTTTTAAAAGATAGTTCGAAAATTCATCTTAGAAAATTCATATCAATCCATAAATCTGTAAAATTATATAGAAAAATCAATAAATTTTAATGATGATCCATAAAAGTTGATAAGTATGCTGTTTTATGATCATCTGCATGTGACCTGTTGAGTACTACGATTTATGAGATGAGGTTAAAAAAAAAGGGGGGGGGGATGGTCTTTAATGCTGGATTATAGGTGCTACTGAATCATAGGTTTCTGGATTATCAATGCTTCACTGTTGAAGAAAATCAGTAAAATATATTTTTATTTTTATGCACTATAAAATTTTACACAATTCAATTATAATTAAGTTTTTAAGCATTATGAAAAAAGAAATATTCTCACATACTAGCTTCTAAAAAATTAGAAAAAAGAAAAACACTACTATTATATTATTACATTGCTAAAATTCTGTGATAAAGATGTTTATAATTTTTGAAATATAAATAAATAACAAATCATCTTTTAGCCTCTCTTATCTGCACTTATAAAATCATGGTTTCTTCCCAAAAACGAGAATATGGAAAGAGCATCTATTTTCGGCAGATTATCTGATTGCCCTTTTACAAATCCAAGATTGACATTACACCAATAAAAATGTAATAAAAAATAGAAAAGAATTATATAAGAATAAGACATAGTATAATAAAAAGTTTGTTATCTCTTACAAAAAGTAAAATCTTTAAAAATAAAATATAAAATATAGATTAAAACAGATAGCAAGCAGTAAAAGCAATAGGTAAAAGAATGTACCCTAAAAACATTTGCACTTCATGAATTGTGACATCAAACCAATTATGGAGTGTTTTCCAAACGCATAGTTTTGTTTTGTTTCCAGTGATTTTAAAACATTAATTAAAAACTAAATAAAATTAATTTTATGATTTTAATTGGATTTTTGAAATTCACAAGATTGAATTTATCCAGTACAATTAAAAGAAAGTATTTTCCTCCCAAGTGCAACTCCTCCATTAAAAATTTGATTTTTAATTTTAATTATTTCTTATCATCCGATTGAGCTTAACATTTTCATGCATGTATAACTCTGAAGACAATATATTTTCAAGCAGTAACACATTTATGGGAATCTGGGGGATCAGGGACCTTAATTCCAGTTTAAAAATTTTAGAATAATTTGAAATAAAAGAATGTTTTTAAAATTATTAATTTATGTGACATTATAATTTATATCTTCATATTAACAAAAAATTGCCTATACATATATTATAATAACTGAATTATTGCAATGGTATACGGTAAAGCATACATTTTAGCCTTTTTTTCTTTTTTATTTATAAAAGAAATTGTTTAAGATGCTTTTTAATGCTACTTCCCCCATCACAAAAATGGATAAAATTAAATAACCATCTCAAATTATCATTAATGATGTTTTTTGCATCGTCACAATATTTCTTTCAATTTTATAGGTATAAAATTTGTTTAAATGGTGTATGAATGAAATATTGGAAAATGATTTCTTGTTAACAAATTTTTATTAGAAGATTTTTTTATTTTTAAAGAAAGAAAGAAATTAATGACAAAAAAAAAAAAATCTTTTATTGCTAAATTTGTAATTAGTATAAATTAAGAATTATCCTTCCTTACACAAGAGTAAGAAAAAGTAAAGCGACTTAAAATAATATCTTTATTTAACAAGTGAATTTTCCCAATAAAGCTAATTTAGATTATAAAAATCTTTTTTTTTTTTTTCTTAAATTGTTTACTAAAATGTTTTTCAGTCAATTGATCTCTTAAAAATATGCAGTTTTCGTTTTAACACATTGAGCACCACACAAATTCTTATGGAAATCCCTGTTAGGCTCTGTTCGCTGCTTAGAAGCATGTTATGTTTATTGGGTTTCAATAAAATCCATTAAAATGCCTTAATGATATTTTGTAATTAATAAAAATTAAGTAAATTTCAAATAAATTTTCAGTAATTACTTAAAATAATGTAAATTTTTAGTTTATATACCATATTTGACACTTGTCAGCCACTGGTGGTTGACTCGACTTTATATATTTGACACTGTCAGTTTCTCTGAAAAAATAAAACAAAGCATTATTGAATAAATACTGAATTATATCTATAATCTAATATTACATCTAATTTGAATACAGTAGAGAACACTACAACTTTGCTGACTTCAAAGTTTTATGAAAGGCAAGTAATCTGCATTTTGCATATAAATGTATACAACAACATAGCATAGTGCTGATTCTAGGCTAATTTGGCAGGGTGTACTACTTGGCAGTCCTTTTAAACATATTTTAGCAGGGATCCGGACATAATATCGCGGGGAAAAATCTTGCCGGACAAAGTATCGTATCAAAAAAATAGTGCGATCTATTTGAAAATTTTATTTTGTGTCAAGTGTGATCTTTGGCGGGGGCCACTGAGCCTTATAAATATTAATTAATTAATTAAAATAAATAATTAAATAAATCATAGAGTTGAATTTCATTATTTTATCTACGTTTATTTTTCAGTTATTTTATCTTTTTCTTTTCACTATTCAAAATATATTTTAAAAATTGTGTACATCACTGCTGACATTAAAGCTGAGTGCTGTTTACAAACTTGAATTAAAAATTTTAAAATTAATATTCACAATTCAATTCATTATGACTAATTTTGACAAAAGTTAATAAATATAGTCTTTAAACTATTTTAAGTAAAATTTATAAAAATTTTTGTTGTAGGTTTGTCAGAATATCAGTGCTCTGACTAAGGTATGTGTTGTCAGGAAATTTTATACAACATTACTAATAATTACCGACTCATTTTTGCTTTGTATTCATTTACGTTGCCGATATTTTGCCTCGCGAGATTTTGTCCCCAACCCATTTTAGCATCCGGTGGCCCTTTTTAAACCTATTTCAGTAACCAGTGGCCCTTTTAAAAACATTTAAGTACTAAGTGACTTTTTCTAATACTTTAAATATTTTTAGAAATCTTTTAGATACTTTTCTTCCTGACATACAACCTTCTAGCAATAGTTTTACAGTATTCCTAGAAGAACAAATGCATATAGCCTGCATGCATATACGTAAAATGTGTAATTTATTTTTGTCACACACAAAAATCACAACATAGAAGACTGCAAATTATGCCCTTTTTGAAAATATGTTGCCCTTTTTTATTGAACTCTCTCTGGCAGCACTTTTATTGCAAAGTCAGCACTACAACAATGATATTTCTTCAAAAAAAATTCTCAGCGACGTGATAATTTAAATCCCCCCTCTCCCACACACTTACCAATCATCTTAGTGTGTCTTTTATTTTTTTTGAGGGGGGGGGGTGCTTTAAAAGATGTTATTGAGAATCTTTCGCAACTAAACTAACTACTGAAACTAATTGTATTTTTCCATTTGACCTGTGCAGGCGATAAAGTCACAAAAAATGATACAACCAATGCCAGTCATTAAGCCCCTAGGAAAGACTAATTGTTTCAAAACACTTTGAGTAATAATAATAAGAAAATAAAAAAAAAACACAACTGTTTACTTTATTTTCCCTATCTTTTTATTTTAAGAAGTAAATTTTCCAAAACTTTACTTAAAGCTAACTTTTAAAAGTATTGTTCCATATCAAATATAACACTTATTTTATCAAATCCATAATAATGGATATAAATTAACTTTAAATTTGAAAATAAATAAATCTAAGTTACAAATTAACTTTTAATTCATTAATGTATTGTTGTTGCCAATAATATTTGCTTGACAAGATTTGTGCTGGTGAAATGGAAAAGTATTAAACTAATTAAACTAAAAACTTACAAATCACACTGATAGCTTTTTTTATTTATTTTTTTTTTTTTTTTGGGGGGGGGGGAGGGGGGGATACTACAACATTTTACATAGTAAGGCCAAGGTTTAGTGGTTAATCTTCTTATAACTTCAAATGACAGTACAGAAAAAAAAAAAAAAAAAAACTAAAAGAAAAAAAAATTAGGAAAATACAGTTAAACCTCATTAACGTAAACACTGTTAACATGAATTTCTTTTAACATGAACAGATTCCACAAAACCCGTCAAAATGACTGTACTAATTTCCAAATAACTGAAAAACTTGAATAGTAAAGTACTTCAATATCCATATCTAAAAATAGCAGAGGAAAGAGAAGGAGAATCAAAAATTGTTTGCTTATCAGAGCCTGAAACTAACAGTGATTAGCTGGTCCAGGACAACAAAAATATTCAACAGACTAGCAAAAATAAATTCAGTGGGTCACCGGAGCAGTGAACAAATATTTTTTTTTTTTTTACTTTATTCTAAAATTGCCTGTAAATCTGTGACAAAATAGTATGTAACAATTATAACAATAGTAAGTGTTATACAATTGTTATTATTACCTATTCGCTGTAATTTTTTTTTTATTAATTTCACTTAAATAACCTTTTATTCTCCTTTTAAATCTTAATAATATAAATATGCGACAGTTTGTTTATTAAAGGCTAATTTTTTTTTATGTACAATAAGGTTCATTTGTATTTTTTAATTTGCAAAAAATTATATTTCTAAGGGTAGTACTAGCATAAAGTAAAATTTCAGGACATTTTCAGGACAAAATTACTAGTCTACCTGCTTAAGTGAGACACCAGGAGTCTACTGCATATGGGCAAAAAGTGCTAGTTTATTTAAATAGAGAAAAATACCCAATTTTCTAATGATTTTATATTACACTGTTTTTTTTATGATAAATCAAAATTTTATTTATTATTAAAATATATATAAAAAATGGCAAAAATAAATGGAAAATTAACTAGCGCAATTTAATATATACATGAAAATTTGTAAAGGCAAATTTTACAAAAAATCCTTTTGGTTTGTGCAAATATAATTTGGCTGTCAGTCACAGCCATCATCAGCGCATCTATGATCAGAGTTTGAGTTTACTGATGCTTTATTTTTCCCGCTCTGTCTCTCTCTCCTCTTCAATACATCGTAACAGAACTGAAGAGTAAGAAATGAAGCCAGGGTAAGCACGGATCATAAATGCACTGATGATGGTTGCAACTGACGGCCAAAATATATTTGCAAAAATCAAAAAGAATTTTTTGTAAAAAATTTTAATAGTTTTCTAAGGTAAGCTAATGTTTTATAGTTGCAAAGTATTTATTATACTAAATGTTTTAATAAAAACTACAACCTATTTTATTAATAAAAACTAGATTTAAAAAATTAAATAAAGTAAAAAGTAAACAAAAATTAAATTAATTTGATCTGAAATTTTTTGTATTCAGCAGCAAAAATTAAAGCCAGTCTTTTACTTATTATACATATTAATATAGATTCATAATGTAACAAGCAATATATTTTTATTTTTAAGGCAAATTCATCGAATATTTAATTACTCTTTTCATTAAACCACTTACAAAGCACATTATTTAGAGTTGTAAAAATGTTGTTTGCATTTCACTCTACTCCCTCAGAATGTATACAATTTCAATATTAGTTACCCATAAATCAGATCTGTTAGGATTATTTTTAGTTACAATCAAGATTGATGTAATAGTTCTGCAACTTTATCAGAAGACTATATTAAATTTAAAAATCTTCAATATATTTTCATAAAATTGTTAGTTTTATCATTATTAAAAGAGAATTCATGCATCTGAACTTTTTCAATGGCAATCATGCCTTTGACATTTTGAAAATGGATTTATACATTTAAAAAGAAAAAGTATGAGTCACAAAAAATGATCAGACTCAAAGATTTAAATTTCCAGTCCTAATTCATTTGGCTTTTAAATTTCAGGGATCAGATTAGCAAAAAGATAAAAAAGCTGAAACTGTACACAAAGGAAATGAAATACTTGAACTTTAATGACAAAATCTATTATATTAGAGTAATACATAAGTTTAATCTTTGTTTAATATTCATTCAAGTTTAGATTAGTTGGTGTAACAAATGCACATCAAAAATCACAAGAAAAGTTGAGAAAACTGAAAAAAAAAGATGAAAAGAAAAATTTACAAAAAAGCTGAAATCAGCTGAAAATCTGAAAAATCTCATCCCTGTAAATTTATATCAGTGTAAATTACTGGTACTTGTGTATTAACTGCATGCCAGCGATAAATCGCTGACGTGTATTTTCTTATATATTTATATATAACAAATACCTGGATAAAACATGAGTAAATACAATCTTTTTTGTGTGACAACATGCTTAATAGGGAAAAGAAAAAAAATTGTAATTTATCAATGTATTGCATTCGTATTTTAGGCCTACCTGATTGCCAGGAAGGGTTCAAATCCTGGTTAACGCATTCATAGCTGTTTAGAATTTACTCTAAGCCACAGGCCTGTCAAATGAGCCTAAATCTAACAAAAAATAGCTGCAGAGTGTCACCTCAAACCAGGGTTAACACTCGACAAATAAATGAAGTGGAATAAAATAAACAAACAACCCTTTCTAGCACAAATTTAATGGAATTTTTCAAATTTGTGTAATTACACTTAGCAGATTTTTTTCACCCTCTCTTAAGATTTATAAATACGAAAATCAATCTTAAATTTTAACTAACCTGTTGAAGAAATCTACACTTTCGACATAAATAATAACCTTGGAAAAACAATAAGCATTTACATTTACAAGTAATAATTTCTGTAACAGCATGAAAACAGTATTTGCACTCCGGTAATTTTTCAATCAGTATTTCCATAGTTTAACTTTTATAACATGTAATAGCTGCAGATTATCAGAAAATTACAAGAAATACTACTGTTTAAAAATTCTGTGGGGGAAAAAATAAATAAATAAATAAAATAAAAAAATCCGGAATGCAGATACCTCTGTAACATGTTTTGCCTATCATTAAGAGAATGAAAGAAAAAATAAATACGTGAACGATGAAATTCATAACTCACCTTTTGATTAGGCAGAGGGCTGAAAATTTACAATGTCTCTTGATTAAAATTTAAACATAATAATTACACAAGCCTTGATTAAAACCACATAAACAAACCATTTACTGGTAGCCGGTTGTTGCAGCAACTCAGAATCACAAAACTCGCGCATGCGTACGTAAGATGTGTACAACTTTTTAATTTCACATTTCAGACAATTTTGCATCAGCTAGTGCTGCCATCTAACGGAATTCTTTAAAACCATAAATTTTCTAAAACTTTAGTAAAATTTCGAGAAACCACCTAAAGTTGAAAAATGAAATTTCTTGTGAATCTTTCTATACACGATTATTATTATTATTATTTTTATTTTAAGATTATCTTTGTTTTTTAAAAAATTTTTTGGAGAAACCAGGAGAAATAGAAAAATTAAATTCTTGTATTATACTGATTAAATTAATTTTTTTTTTTTTTAATCTTTTTAATCCAAATACAATAACATTAGAATAATCTTTGGAAAAACCATGCAAAGTTAAAAATTAAATTTCTTTTACCATACTGATTAAATTAAAATTAATATTAAAATTTTTAAATATATATTTAGTTTTTAAAAATCCAAATATAGTAACACCTTATAATATTGTTTAAAGAAACTCTGCAAAGTTGAAAAATTAGATTTCTTATGCCATATTGTTTAAATCAAACTTTAGATTATTTTTTTTTTTTAATATATTTAAATTTTAAAAATCCAAATATTAGAATATTAGAATAATCTTTGTAGACATTATGCAAAATTGCAAAATTAAATTTCTTGCACAATATTGATTAAATTTTTATTTAGTTTTTTAAAAATCCATATGAAATTCAGATATAATCAAAATACATTAGAATAATCTTTGAAAAAACTATGCAAAATTGAAAAAATAAAGTTCTTTTACCATACTGATTAAATTGAAATTTACATTAAAATTTTTTAAAATATAGTAAGTTTTCTAAAATTATTAGAATAATTTAAAAAAAAAATCCAAAGTCGAAAAATTAAATTTCTTGTACCATATAGTGCAAAATTAAATTTCTTGTATAATACTGATCATATTAAAATTGAAAAAAATATATATTCAGTTTTTAAAAATACAAATATAATCACGTTATGAACAATCTTTGGAGAAACCGTGCTATGTTTACAAATTAAATTTCTTCTATCATACTAAATAAATCAACATGTACATTAAAAGTTTTTAAAATGTATTTAGTTTAAAAAAATCCAAATATGTAATGCATTAGAATAACCTTTGGAGAAACCATTCTAAGTTGAGGAATTAAGTTTTTTGTACAAAACTGAATAAATAAAAAAAAAAAAAAAAATATTTTGTTTTTAAAAAATTGAAATATCAGAATGTGATGTTTTTTATGTAATGTAATACAACCTCCCCTCCCCCCCTTTTTTTTATATACATTATATTTCAATTACATGCATTACCAGTTTTCTTAAATTTTTAATTTTAATTTCCACTGCCGAGTGATATAAGATTTCAGAAATGCCCGTAGCAATTCGAGATTTATTTACTGAACTGCCAAAACAAAAATTTACAGATTCTTAATTCTTCATCGAGAGCTGTCTGTTTAAGTCATAGAATAATAATAATTATTATTCTATGGTTTAAATTCAATCTCGATCTTAAAGCAGACGAAAAGAGAGAGCTCATAGATGCGCATGCGCAAATTTTGTGATTCTGAGTTGCTGCAACAACCGGCTACCCCATTTACTCCGTGCAAACCAGATTTCGCTTGGTTACACACGGTTACGGTCTCGGTTAAAACGTTGTTCATCTATTCCCAAGTTCATGGAGATGCTCTATAAGAGGAGCATAATACGTATTATTCAAAATTCCATTAGATGTCGAAGAAAGTATGTCCATATGTCGAAAAGTGTACATCCATGAGACATCGAAACAGTGATAACTATAAGATGTATTTTAGAGGTTACAGATATCTACTAGATATCTAAAGGAGTGATGTCTAATAGACATCTTTTTCTTTAATGCTATAGACATCTAAAAGACGTTCTGGATGTTATAGATGCATTTCGATGTTAAATAGACGTCTTTTAGATATTTTGTGTTGTGTGGGTCATCTAAGAGTCCCAGTGTGACGCATTAAAGTAGTCACATTTTGGTCACCATAGTGACTCTCATCTGAGTCACAATGCGACTCATTAAAGAAGTCACATTTGGGTCATTATAGTGACTGTCATCTGAGTCACAATGCGACTCATTAAAGAAGTCACATTTGGGTCATTATAGTGACTGTCATCTATGAGTCCCAGTGTGAAGCATTAAATGAGTCACATATTGGTCACCATAGTGACTCTCATCTGAGTCACAATGCGACTCATTAAAGAAGTCACATTTGGGTCATTATAGTGACTGTCATCTATAAGTCCCAGTGTGACGCATTAAAGGAGTCACATTTTAATCACCATAGTGACTCTCATCTGAGTCACAATGCGACTCATCAAAGAAGTCACATTTGGGTCATTATAGTGACTGTCATCTAAGCGTCACAGTGTGACGCATTAAAGGAGTCACATTTTGGTCACTGTAGTGACTCTCATCTGAGTCACAATGCGACTCATTAAAGAAGTCACATTTGGGTCACCTTAGTGACAGATATATAAGAGTCACAATGTGACACATTTGAGGAGTCGCATTTTGGTCATCATAGTGACTGTGACACTTGTGACCATTTGTGAAGTCATAGTGAAGTCACATCGACTGGCTGTGCTATTAGGGTTGAAATCTAAATTTTTTCATACAATGCACAACAATGCATAGAATGTCATACAATGCATAAATTAAAATTATGTCCTCAATAGAATTAAATTTTTGCGATGACTTTTTCTTTTCTTTTCTTTTTCCTTTCCTTTTCTTTTCTTCTTTTTTTTTTTGTTATATACTGTACGGGTTGTCGCTTTTGTTACATATTTCTTAATCACAATCCAATTGATAATCTTCTGTTGCTTCTGTAATGAGCATACATTGATCTGAAACAGATCATATGACTGAGGAAATGTTGGGATAATTAATATACCTTTTAGAAATGTCTAGAGAAAGAGATAGTATCATACAAAAATCGTAGCCTGTTAAATAATATGTAGATTCTCTATAAACCACGGGCACATCAACGGCCATTGAATGACCTTTACAATTAATATAACCTAGCAAGCTACTGTCATGAGTATAAAAAAATTTATAAAGCATGCAATTATTTATCTGTATCTCCGATTCGAGAAATAAAATTACATAGTATACCGTTTCCATTAGTTGTGTTGCAGCGTCTAGAATAAACAGTGTGGAAAGCGGCGAACAAAATTGTACTAAAAAAATTAAGCCTGTCACCAGATGTCATTGTAATCGAAGCTAGTGTCATGACAACAAAACCGAGACTCCCTATTGGCTAATTATATGCTTAGATCACGTGATTAAACTGACGAAACTGGGAAAAGCCAATCAGGTCTTCGATTTGAGCAATAGCTTCGATCACAGCAACATCTGGGTAAGTTTAATTTTTGCAGTTTCATTTTAACATCACGGTTACAGGCGATTGCCTCACTGTTTATTCCAGACGCTGTAGTGGTGGGATATCTAGTTCCTGACTGAAGAGCATTTATATACTGAATTTTTTAACTTAACATTTACTAGATGAATTGTTGGTTCTTTCTGCACCATTTGCAACACTACAGTTGTCCGCAATAAAAGGTGGTAAAGAATAACTAGAGCTAATCTTCAATTTTTATTATAATACTTACAGAGTTGCCAACCTTCTTAATTTATTCAGAGCAATTTTAGCCCGATTATTTTTCCTACAACACTTCTTACAAGAGTTTTTTTTTTTTCTTTTTTTTAATAGTATTTATTTATTCTACAAATTAAGTGTTACAATTTATTCTACAAATTAAGTGTAGTGAAATAAAGGTGGGGCTAAGCGTGCACCGGAAAAAATTAAAGGTATTGGCAATTCTATACTTGCCAACATTCTAATTAATATTTAGCAAAATTGTTAGTGTTCGCCACTTTTCCACACCACTTTATTTTTAGATTAATTTTTTTTAAATGTTTTTACAATTAAATGAGAAGAAAAATATTCTAAACAAATAGCTAGTGTAAAGTAAGGCGCGAACTAACAGTTTTACGGAATTATTTGGAAGTATATGTATTATATTAATTTCATTTTTTGTGGCATCGAATCCTTAATAAAATAAAAATATCAGGTGAATGAAATTGCCTGTCATCCATGTTTATTTAACACAAGTATCTTGAATTCAACAAAAACTGGAATCATTTCGTTTTGTCTTTAAACAATTATAAATAGGGCTAAAAAAATCCCCTAACTCAATAGGATTGTATTTTCGAGCATGTTTTGCTATGTAATACCGAATCGTCTTTGTGACCACTACATCTTCTGTAAAATTGTCGCACCGATAGCGAATCACACGGTATAATGTATATATATATATATATATATATATATATATATGTATATATTTTGCACATAACTTTAAATAGTGTGAATTGCTGCTTTATTCTACAGCATTTACAACAGAACAGTTGTGCCCATTTAAATGTAGTACACTGTAAAAAATAGGTTCTTAAAAATAAGTATATACTGTCGCAAAAAAGCCCCGAAGAAAACCCATGTACTCATTTTTGAGTATATTGACATGCTCAAAAATGGGGTTGACCAATAAGAGTCCTTTTATCCCCATGTTTGACATGTCAATGTACTAAAAAATGAGTACTTTTTTTTTTTTATTTAAGTATATATTGTTTGCTTTTTTGAGACAATATATACTTATTTTTAAGAACCTATTTTAGGTTGATTTCTTTAGAAATTGGTCTATTTTACAGTGTAAAGAATAACTAGAGGTAAACAACTTCTTTTTTTTTCTTTCTATTTTTTTTCCCCATTTCTTACTATATTTACAACGAGTCCGTGCGAATTTGTTGTTGAATACTGTAATTTTTTAAACATTTATTTTTAAGTATTTGAATAAATCTATATATTAATAGGCAAGCATAAAATTTGTTGTCCCTTTTTAACATATTAATTATGGGAGTAGAGGGTTGAAAATGGTATCATTCGAAAGGTATGGTTAGCCGGAAGGTGCGAATACAAATATTATTTTCTTACGATGTCAAGAAGGTATTTAAAAATACATTTATTTTTTATGCATTTTCCCCCATTTTTCCCTTTTATACACGTATTCCTTCACATTAAAAAATACCTAAAAGTAGAAAGTTGTTAAATCTGGCAATTTCATAAAGCTCAAATAAAACCATAGACACAGTAATTTGTATAATGTAGCATCACTATACGCAAGCGAAGTGATGACGTCACTGTCTGTCCATGGAGCCATGTAAAAGATTTTCTATGTTAATTGTCCATTGAGTTTTTTGTAAAAAATTATTCAAAAATAACGGAAATTATCTGCCGATTTTAATTCCGATATTTGGGTATCCGCGATTGTAATGAAATGCTCGCCCTCTGGTGGGCTACGGTGAAATTACAATAAACATGGTTTAATTCGAATTCCATATAGCCGCCATTGCTAGCCGATGTTTAGTTTCACATATATTTATTGAATAAAAATGAATAAATACGGTAAAAAAGATAACACATACTTTTGTGTGCCACAGTGTAAATCCAAAGCATCAAGAAATCCAGAATTGAGCTTCCATTTATTTCCAAATAACGAATTTAAAATTTCAGTTGCTTCGGCTAATGGAAGTAAAGAATTAATCAGATGATTTGAAATTAATATTTGTTCAACTTCAGTTAAAAATCTACTTCCGATCGAACTTTGAATAAACTGAAGTATTTTTTCCAAAAGCAATCAATTTTCCATAATGTAATGGCGGAGAAATTATAGTACGAATATTAAGTAGAATAACAAGAACACTATTGGAACACACGTGGCTAATGTTTACTAACAACTGCAGTGTTCACAAAGCGCCGTCTATCGATCATTACAAACGCGGATAGTTATATATAAGTTACTGTCTACATGTGTTTGATTGAGTTATTTTTTCTGTAAAATTGATAAAATTTTAATTTAAAATCACAAAACTCCAGAAAAAAAAAATGGCAAACTTCCAGTTTCGAATGTAAACATAAACATTTCATTTCAAAGGGTGATATTTAAACAATAAATATTGAACGAATATACTAAATAAAAGGAAAATGGATTTGTTACTAACTGCTGCATGTATAAGTAGACGATACGGAAAAAATTCAGATTTCCGTTTTTTGCTGAATTTACATGTTTTGAGCTTTCTTTAAGCTTCAAGTAACTGAAATTGGCTACTTATTTTTTTAAAAAGTGTCTTTATTGCTAGCTTTTGTGGGTAGAAGAAGCAAGTAGAAGATACATAAAGACTTTTGATTTCCGGTTTTCGGTGAATTTACACGTTTTGAGATTTCCTTGCATTTTAATTAAGTGAAATTAGTGAAATTGACTACTTATTTTTATTTTTTAAAAAGTGGATTTATTAGTCTTTCCTCTGCATATATAAGTAGAAAATATAAGATTCAGAAATGTTTTAGATTTTCGGTTTTCGATAAAGTTACACGTTTTGAAATTTCCCGAACTCAATTCGACCATTTTTGAAAAATATCTTTTTTTTTTTTTTTGTTTTTTTTGTTCAAACACTGTACTTTATGAACCAATCGAATTAATTTAACAGAATTTGATACTTGGTTGGACCTTGGTCTGACATGGTACCTATTAGCTTCTGGGCTGTATCACACAACAAGGGGCGTTTTCACGTTGCGATTTTCTCTCATTTCAGGAAAGGCTAACATCTACAGAGAGAAATAGTTATATTAAGTAAAACTCTGCTGATTCAGTTAGAGTGAATATTGGCAAAGAATTGCCGCAACTGTGTTGCAATTGCATTCCGTTTAGGACAAGGCAATAACTTTGCTTTGCCTCGCTTTGCAAAAAAAAATGGTCGAGTTTCGACCACTGGGCGATACTAGTCAGTTTTA